>VOMN01080323.1:0-18271 GCA_014899125.1 Orchestia grillus
GCTAAGACTCTCGTTTTGGAACAAGTGAAGCTTGGCCAAGTCGGTTGTGATCGCGTGCACCGATTTATCACTTTGATCTATGTATATCTTTTCCAAGATCTCGACTACCTTATCATAAGTAAATGCCATATTCTCGTTTACTAGTTTAGTCACCACGGAATTGAATTCGCCGCATTTTTTATCTGCTGATCGAAGCAGCAATTCTTTCTTTGTATCATCGTCATTAGGATCGTTCAAGAAAGACAAATACGCTTTTAAATTCCTAACGTGAGTCCCAAATGATTTAGTTTCCTTGAACGGAGGGTCGGAGGCCCTTCTTCGTCCACGGAAACTGGGAATATCCTGCCCACCAATCACCGTGGTTGACCTAGCAGATGTTCCCGCAGTCGTAACAGGAGGAGCATTAGAGCCTGGCGTATTACTGTAGAGGCAGTCGTAGCTGGAGGAGCCATATTGATATAAATTCTTTTAAACCTAGCTCTGGAAATTCTACCACTTCTGGTTTGTACGCTATGCTCTCGAATATATTCCTCCTCGGAATTGTCACTCATGAACAGAATTCAAAATGACGCAAGAAATGATGCAATAATCACTCTTACAGACTTAAAAATTCAGACACTACCGCACGAAAATAATAATCAACTAAAATCCTAAAAAAATGCTATCCACCACCGGCTGGTTAAAACAGAAATGAATGTGACTTGCTACCAAAACAGAAAACAGAAGGGATTAATTACACGACATAAACGTCACTAACGCAAGTTACACTGTTCTTCGAAAAGAACTCAGTTCGAGCGCTACGAGAATAAGAGAGTTTTGTCCCCGTTGAGACGGGGATGTACTTAGTTGTACGAACCAAACTGATAACAATTTTAACTTTCTCTTTCAGTTTGTTGTCTAGAATAAATTTCTATACGAAACAAGTAAAGGAATATTTAAAATAGATCAATAAGTTAGCGTATTATCTGATTTTAACGAGAGGGTTCCGGGTTTTGTGGGACGCCGTGTATATTTTAAGAGCTGTTTACACGTAGCAGATAAAAAAAACACAGCGACCAACATGGGGCACTGCTAAATCGATCACGTTTTTGAAGGATCTAACGATAGATGTATAATTTTACCGCTAGGAATAGGCTAATCTTCTCTCATCACCTTTCCGTCATCATGGGAGCGGCTTGTGGTGACTGAGGCTTTGAAATTTGGGTCCTTGTGGTGCTGTGTGGAAGTTTTTGAAATATAATTTTCTTTATTGGAATTTAACTGGTAGTGTCTATGAATACGACAGTCAATAAATATTTAACTATCGAGCTATATCGGCGTTCCAAAGCTACGCTCAGTGTTACACCGTCCAGACAATTTGAAGTCTTTTCTTTGAGCAAAGTTGTGGATAACTTTCTGCTATCGGAAAACCGTGGTCTGTTGCAGGCTTACATTTTCTTGTTTTTCTTCTTCTTTATTCACTGAAGCTAATTTACGTTACCCTCTTGCGAGTTGTATTCAAAAGAAGTCGCTTTTGTTCCTGTCCTCCTTGCATCTCAATTGCTCGAAGCGTACCGAGCTTCCCAATTTGAAGTCATCGTAAATTCTTGCGGACCTGCGCCGTCCATCCACCGTACATTTCACATTTTTAGATTAAATTCTAACCGGATTTGTAAGGAGTAAAATCTGAAAAGTGGCCTATAGTGATATCGTCATCCAACATAATCAAAACCATAAACTAAAATAACAGTGATGTAAAAATGGATACATCTATCATGAACCATTCTAAAATTAACTGCACGTTAGGAATTTCCTTACAACACATAAATAATAGTGTACTACGTACAGTAGCTGAGTAATATAATAACAGTCGAGGTTTTACTTCGACTCATCAATGATCCCTTATATTACTAATATCTATTCCAAACTCATATTGATCGTTTATAGTAATTTGAGAGGCTTCTTTCACTTACTAATTTTTTCCTTCCGTGAGATCTTAGTGCAGTAAAAAGTAGCAAAGACCACTGACCTCTTAGCGCGAAAAATGGCGAATTCTTTGAGCTTGAATAGCAAAGGTCTCAGCCTTCAGAAGAACTGAACTTGCATCTCCGAGGGCTATCATATGAACGACCATGAAAGAATTTATGGAGCAGTGCTACATTTGAAGTTGGAGGAATGATTCTTGAAGAGCTTCGAAATTCACCCGAAGAGACCAACGGGGTTGAAACGCATAAACGGGAGCACAGGAAAAATAATCGAAAAATGACTGTTGAGTTAGGTCCATATCTGAAATTCCGTTTCGAGTCAATCAATTCTCGGTGCTCTCAATATAACCGGATATCATGGGAAAGCCACCATCAGGGAACCTCTGCCATTGCAACGGAATATTCAGAAGAGGCTAGACTGGTGTGGAGACCTCAAGGACCTGGGGCAGACCAATAGAAGGAAGTAATATTCTTTTACGAGTCCAGCTATTCCCATTTTTCCATTGCAGGACGAATTGATGTGTGGTGGCAGCCGTTCGAGCTTTAATAATTTGCTTCTTTTTCGAACTCAGTGAGGTCACGACCGTAGCTTACTTTATGCGGTAAGCGAATGTGCAGATAAACAATCGTAAAAAAATTGTCGACAGTGAGAATGAGAGTATAAATTGGGAATGTATGTATAGCAATAATAAATAAAGCTTCCAAAATTATTGAAGTTGAATAATTAATATTCCTAAAATTGATTTAACTACTGGTTTTACCTAATGACTATTATGAGCTTCTTGTATCTATTCTCACAAAAACTATACTGTGAATAATTTTATACTTTTTGTCAGAGTCAAATTCTGCTCACTGATGCGTCATTTGCCAAAAACAATCAAATCTTCATTTGCAGCGCTAAAAATTTGCCTCGTTATGAGCACTCATCATTCAAAAATTCCCTTAATACATGCTTGTGAACTCAAGAAAGGAGCGAAAAAGAAAAATTATACTTGTCTATGAAGTTGACGCACAAAACGTAACTACTCAGGCCTCATACGTGGCATATCTGTTTAAAGACAAATTAAAATGAAGACACAGAGCTCTCCGGAATACGAATCCACGGAACTGATTAACTTGCAAATTAGAGGAGCGACCCTAGCCTCGCTAGGGCGGCACTGAACAGCGAGCGGCTGGTGCTGGTCAGATCTGAAAGCCCGGGCTGTCGTGAACAATTCATCCTTTGTGTAGCGTAGACCAAGTCTTTGTTGGTGGCTTGTGATTTTGAACACGCTACCATTTGTTGACGACTGCATACCTACGGCTGTATACTGCATTGCTCTGACTGTTCGTCATTAGTCCGAACGTCCACCGCAAGGGCCTGATTTTCTAAAAGCCGCTCTTGATTCTGAACTCAATATTTAGTGTAGTCTAAATATGGAGACAATCAAGAATACAGAGAAACTTTGCGTCTCCGCGTCGGTATTAAGCGATTAGTTCCTGATGTGCTTTGATGATTGACAAGAGTTTCGCTTTTATGACTTGTTGGCTGACCGATTCTTATGAGTAAACTGTTGAAATTTGTATCCCATAACCCTAACTACATATTGTACAGAAATTCGTTAGGCTCGTATGACATCTCCACCCAACTCAAAGGCTCGCTCTGTTTCATGGCAAAATTTCTAATTACGTACATGCCAGGTGTAGTAAATGAAATAAAACATGAAATAAAACTATTTTGGGAGGTTAATTCAGTTACTTTGTCGTTAGTTGAAATGATGAAGCCGATAATTAATCAGACCATGTGAATTCAAAATGGTTCTCTAACATTTATATGCGGGTATGAAAATAATTTTGCAGCTAACAACAGAAATAGAAAGGCTAAAGCGGGTACCTACATTTCAAACTAGATACACACAAAAAATAGCGCTTTCGAAACTCATTTTCAGTATTAGTAAAACAGGATACATTTTTGTTTGGTCCGAGAGAAAAAAGTATGTTCAACAAAATGAAAATAAATAAACCTAATTTAAAATGTTGAGAAGGACAGAAGTATCTGCTCTTTTAGTGGTGCTTTATATTTATGGATTGAAATGTTTTTAAGTAATCTACGGCGCCTAACATAATGGTAAAATTTCAAAATTATTTACATGAATTGGATGACCATGTGTTCGGGAGTGTTCACGGATATTACAGCGAGGAGGGTTTGCAGTTACCCAGCTGAAGTCCCTGTGTGCCGTGCTATGGGGGACGCTGGGTGGCGAGTGGTCCCACTCAAATACGTAGCCCAACATTGGTTACATTTATACTCGTAAACCCCACAGTTTCGCAACTGAGCAGGCATCCTATCCGTAAATAAGAAAAAACTTCCAATTTTGAAATTATTGAGGAGTACAAGCGAAGATTAATTTGTGAATAAAATCTGGAGATTAGGCTTTGAAGTTTTCGTGTACATAACGGTTTTGTCTAGTATTCATATAGGGCATAGAATAATATGAAAGTTTCCAAGGAACAAGATAAGTTGGAAGTTTTTCAGTTCGTATATATTAAATATTTAATCGAAAAATATGTTCAACGAACGACAATGGGCGAGTTTACAAATACTCTAAAATAATTTTAAGATTTTAACATCGTGTGAGAAACAGCACCTTAGATTACCGGAAACATTACAGTTCATAAATACTGGCCAGCACTAAATAGAACAGATACTTTTGTCCCTCTTATTCTTTTAAATTAGGTTCATTTTTTCTATTCGCTGAACTCGCCATTTTTATTTCGGATCCAGAGAATATATAATGTTTTATTAATACTGAGGATGAGTTCTGTTTATCTCGAAAGCATTATTTTTACCGTGTTTCTGTTTTAAGATGGGTGTTCCCGCTTTAGTTGTTTTATCTTTGTGTCGTCTACGTTTTCCGAAACATAAATCAATTAGTGCAATAACTAACAACAAGTAGGATACTTGGGCCCAATAATATGTTTCATCAGACGCTCGTGAATGTTAAGTCAACATTTGAGCGTAACTAGAAAATATTCACACTATACAGTTCAGACATTCACGAACCGACTATTGCTAAGCGTAATGTCATTCCAAAGTAAACATGTTTTATATCTCTGAAGCGGGTCTTTCACTCAAAGATAATGGTGTTGAACGATCAGCCAGATATTGTTCGATCAAAGCACCAGCGACTAGAAACCTAAACATAAAGGAAAATCAGCTCTTTCAGATACACAGTCCACTGATTCTCGACTTTTGATTTAAAGGCCATGAATGTTTAATCTTATTATTAATGCATTTTAAGGAGAATTTAGTGTCTCAGATAGACGGTCCACGGGTCCCGACTTTCGATTAAGGGGATGTAAGTGTTTTAACTTGATTATAGTTGCATTTAATCTGTCGCGATGCATCAGATCGTACGCGCTTTTTCGCTCGAACAATCACTTTCGAGATAGAGTAGACAGCAGCCTGCTCCCAGTCCGACAGTCCGGTCACTCTAGCGCCTTAACACTTTGACTGTGATTCTCCACGCAGGAAAAATTTCATGTGGACGAATATCTCCATTATGAATGTAAAAATTAGTGATTCTGTTTTTACGCATTTAGTTATCCTTGTAATTTCCTTTCTTATCGCAACTATCTTATTCGACTGATGAACAGAAATTTGATGAAAATTTGAAAATTTGCTTTCATACATGATAGTGCTTTGGTTACGGTAGGTTAGGTTAGATGATCACATGTACCATATATGACCCACTTTGGAGGCAAATAAGTGTTAAGCAGCGTCTACACTATTAAACTCTTCATCAATCATGAACACACCAAAACTCGAACAAAACACAAACTCTTCTGAATCGTGTCCAGACTGTGTTTTCGGCCGCATGAAATTGTACGAGTGCAGAATGTAAACAAACAACACTGTATAACAACAGTGTTTGAAAGACACTTAAAGCTTTTTTATCTTGTTTTGATCATAGTCACTATGTATACATGTCTTGAGAGTGTTCACCGATATATCACTATTCGGAAGGACTTCAATGAGTTCTGCGACCACAGTATGTACAACGTATTTCCTTGCGCCGTTGTTACCGACGCTGTCACGCATATTATCCCCAGACGTGGGTGCCATCGTTAGTCAGGATGGTTTTACATCAGAGCACGGAGCACACGTGTTATCAGGATGATGTCCGGGCTGAAACTGTTTAAAAGCGAAGATGTTTAAAAAAATAACTTCTTGTAAATATGTAAAATGTTGGATACATTTTGAAACATTTTTGAATCGAGTGTTCTATGTTTCGAATAGTAGAAATGCTGTCTCTAGCGAAGCTGTTTAAAAAATCGTGTTTCTGTGACGATGTGCTGCACATTGGACTATGCAACTGTAAATTATTAGCACTTAGTACCCCTGTAAAATTTTACCGTAGAGTTTACGTAAATTTCCGCACGCTTCTGCTAATTTTGATAGAGTGTACTAAAATCGAAAGAAATTACCTTCAAAGCAGTCAGATTCATGTGGGAACAGTTTTTTGAATTGAGATAGCTAGTCCAACAACAGAAATCGAGTGATGTCAAATGCGTTGCGTCGAGGATTGTCGAGTTTTCCAGTGATGTAGAGTGCTCTAAGCTTATGGAAAACGATTATTCATTCATAGAGCAAACTCGCTCACATTTGTCGAACAACTTTGATAAGCCATCGGCGCTCTAATGAGCTTGCCATTAAGATGCTGATACAATCTATTTTCGATTAGATTCGCTCTGAATGAAAATAGACTAAATCTAAATGAAAATATACCTATTTTCCAGTTATACAGGGTGTCCATAAAGTCTCTTTTCCATTTCATAAATTTATTACAAATACTATTGATGGAATGTTTTATTCAGATTATTTCTATTGTGTTCAGCGTTTATTACAATCTTTTTTACCTCATAAAAATAGGCTTCTACATAGGCACCACTAGTTGCACGAAGCACATCAAGGCGGTACTCGATTTCTTGCCATGTTCGTTGTGGCATAGCCTCATCAATTGTAGCAATGGTATCAGTAATCCTTTGCTTTAGGTCAGTAATGCCCCGTACCTTTGTTCGACACGGAACATTACGACACAGTTCTGTAGTTTCGCTGAGTCTGCCTATTCGATTTGGTTTCCATAAGCCATGAGATACGTTGCGCTTTCTCTTGAAGGGTTACCATTTTTTAGGCATTCTTTCAAAAGTGCCTCTTTCATAAACAGGTTCCCTGAAACTCACAAATGCAAAATGTGATTAAATACTTTAATAAACACTGAACATAATAGAACAAATTTGAATAAAATATTCATCAGTTGCATTTGTGATAAATTTTTAGAATTATAAAGAGACTACTTTATGGAGACCGTGTATTTCTTTCACGAATAATGTCACTGCAAAATATTTCTACAATTATAGTCTTCATGAAATAAATAAATTGCTGGGATTAATTAGATTTTATACTAGTTCATATCATATCTTCGATCATATGTTTTACATTTGAACGTTCGATCAATCATATCAATACAACTTATACAAGAATGACAGTTGAGTTAACAGGGTGCGAGGACTGTTTGAAGACATTTTGAGTTTGTTAAATAAACAATTCTACATGATTTCATATTTGTACTTATATCTGTGGTGATTTCTCTTCATCAAACTATTATTTGAAGTCACTTTTGTCTTCAATGAATGGTTCTATGCGGGTCCGAGTCCGTTGACAAGCTGAAATTAAGTAGTCTCTGTTCATTTCGAACATCATCTGGACAATTGTGGCCTACAGTGAAGCTATGATACTGTGAGGATGTTGATTACTCTCCTTTCATGCAGTGTTCCAAACGTAAAATAATTCATAGGATTTAAATCCTGCCAGTTTGGGGGTCACATGATTGTCAAAGTTCTCTTATAGCCAACCGTGGGTTACCATAGCTTTATGAGAAGGTGTTGGGTCTTGCTAAAGGACGCATGGCCTTCTATTTGATACTTTATTTATCCAGAGCTTAACAACCGTTTCTAGAATATCAAAAGTATCCCGCAGCAGTAACCCTGAGACCCTGAGAAAAAATCTAAGGTAGCGTGACATGACATTCACTACTCAAATCTCCTAAAACCATCATAGTTGCAGTTAAAGTAAATATGACTGCGTGGCTTTCTATACGTGGATAAATGTCTTAATTTAAGAGGATTTTCTGAAATAAAAGTAATATTATAAATGATTCGAGTGTGTAATGAACTGGATACGACATGTCCTCAAATAGCCCCCGATAGTTTGTGCATTATGTGTTACGCTAAATACCTACATTTTGCTTAGATATTTTTCTTGAAATAAACGAAAAAATGACATTTACAATTAATCTTATTTCATTTTGAACGCATTCATTTTCATATAGATTGAATTTACATTTGTTCGAATCAAATATGTTCTCATGTCGAACAAATCTTTTATTATTTGAATGAAATTAGATTGTAAATGATACAGACTATGAAGACTACTTGAGTACGAAACCACAGATAGGCTTTTTTGGATAACTGAGCCCTCTCAGTGTGTTAATATACACGACAGCAGTGTTCCTTTAGTCTGTATCTAAGTGAATATTTTCGGGAAATTTCGCAGTTGTGCCTTTCAGTAGACTGGATCTTCAGTGCCCTGTACGAAATTCCACTTACTGATTCACTCATCAGATCCTGTAAGGTTACACTACACTAAACCGTGAAGTCTATTCATGTGTATGATTGCTGCAATACTGCACGCTAGACATCGTAGACTGAATATAATTGTGTTCTTTAATGTTCCGTTTTGCGTTTCAAAGCCAGGACCGCGTTAACTTCATGCATGCTGGAGCTACAGAACCGCTTCATAATTGCCTGTCATGTGCACAGTACAGAAATCCTCGACCGAACTACAAAGGATGCCCTGCATTGTGCTTTGGTGGGTGGTGCGGCATGTTGGTTCAATGTTGTACTTGGATGCTGAATGAATTAAGGTTCCAATGAGGAGATAATCTAATTATTGCGGGTCAGGAGGTCAGTTTAATCAGTCCTGCTACTGGTTATTGTACTTGTGCAACCACATCGAGGTCGCCGGGGCTGTTCAGTGAAGCAGTGACCCGCACCTTCCATCCTGTTGTCCAGTGCCAGTCGAGGTCAGCGTCTGCTGACTTCTGTTCGCGTATTCAATCACTGCTGACTCTCCTAAATTGCAGTTGCTTAGAGTAGGACTTTTATTTCATCAAATTTTGAAATATCCTGCGCTCACTTTCGTCTCCAAATGACGCATTCTTTGTCAATCTCTCTGATTTTTCAGATAGACTATATGACTTTGACTCTTCATCTCAGACTTTTGATCTCTTGCTCATGATCTATGAGCTACATCTTTGACTTCGCTCTGTCTCTGACTTCGCTCTGTCTCTGACTTCGCTCTGTCTCTGACTTTGCTCTGTCTCTGACTCTACTCTATCTCTGACTCTACTCCATCTCTGACTCTATCTCCGAGTCTACTACATCTCTGACTCTACTCTGACTCTCCTCCATCTCTGTCTCTTCATCTCCGACGCTTCATCTTCGACGCTTCATCTCCAACGCTTCATCTCCAACGCTTCATCTCCAACGCTTCATCTCCGACGCTTCATCTTCGACGCTTCATCTTCGACGCTTCATCTCCAACGCTTCATCTCCGACGCTTCATCTCTAACGCTTCATCTCCGACGCTTCATCTTCGACGCTTCATCTCCGACGCTTTATCTCGGACGTTTTACCTCTGCCTCTACGACCAGGGCTTTTATGACATTGCGTGCCACCTTCACAGGAGTTCACGTTGAGCGGACGATTGGTTATGTGGGGGACAATTTTCTGTGGCCTTGTGAGCTTAGGTTCCGGAAAGTTAGGCAAAGTTTTGTTCCTGTAGAGTTCATTTTTCTCTAGGGATGCACGTAGACATCGATGAGACGACAACTGTGATAGTGATTGTGTTTGATGTCAAAACTTTAGCATTGGTCGTAAATAATTCAATCTGCCATAATTCAGAGCTGCGGCTGCGTGAATGGTGAAAAAAGATTTGTAAGTAGATCGTTCCAAGTTGTTAATGTTTTCCAGGGCTCGGAACCTTAAATGAACACAACAACGAAGTGAAGTCCGCGTTATGTTCCTATTTTGAGCTCGGTTCTTCAAAAACGAAAAAAAACTTCAAAATGAGTCACGGATTTGGACCGGGTGAATATATCTATATCCCTTCTCCCATGCTAACACCATTTGTTATGGTTAGCCTTCGTTGGAACGAATTTTGCTATGTTGTTCGTGCACGCTTACACAAAAATAAGGCAAACACTTGTAGTTTATAAGATGCTGCCTTTATGAAGCTTTCACATGGAATAGATTGAAAATATGGCAGTCGTGGAGATAAAAATTTAGGGTAATGAAAATTCAGTCGAGTACATTGCTATTTTCCATTATCTTGTTCAATAGCTAATCTCATTTGTCCATTGCGATCATCTGCATGACATGATCTTTCTGTTCTAACTCATTTCCGTTTAGCGAAATTCACTTAACGGTTGACTGGGCTGAGGTGCCTCTTACGGGAGTAATGGCACGGGTGCGAGAGCCTTCCAAGGTACTGTATTTAGCTTCGAAGCGTATACTGGACGCACGGGTTCTAATAATGCTCTGAAAGATGGAAAAATAAAGAAGTGCATAGTTGAATTTGAAAGAAGTAGACGCATCAGGATCTGAGTACTGGTAACGATATGACAAGGACTGCACACGAAAGGCTACAACTCGAACCCTTGCCAATAAAAGGATTTCTTCACGGAATGCCCATAGTTCACTTCTCTACGTCTAACTCAGGGGTGGCCATCCTATGGCGCATGCGCCAAACGTGGCGGATTGCATGACTTGAAGTGGCGCAATGCATCCTTGCGATAAANTAAAATTGACGCATGGTATGTAAAAGGTTGGCCACCCCTGGAACTAGAATGACGCACCCGACTGCTTTCAACGAACCAAGTAAACGCCCTTGGTAGTATTTTAGACCAACTCTAAACCAACGGATAACAAACTCCCGAATGGAATTGATGCCAAATGGAGTCTAACATACAAACAAGTGTAACAGCTTAATTGAGCGTTCAAAAAAATCTTACAACGAATTAAATGAACAGTTCTTAAGCCCTGCGTAGGTTACCGAATCCATCGAGCCGCTTGCCCTATCTCTAGTACCTTACAGTGTAGGTCTCATCTTCTTATGCCCTCCTGATGCGACGATGCCACGTATTGCAACATCGAACGTACTCAAAGTGTAATTAAGCCTACTGTAAACGACTCACATGTTTTATCTAATTGTTTGTAATAGAGTCTTTGGATTATCACTCTGCTGTGTAGAGGATCGCATTAGGTCGTTCATCCCTGTCTCTCGGTGGAGTGTGCCTAAATTTTCTCTCTGGAATCAATTCGATGTCACAGTCGATTGCCTGAAAGGTAGACGTACGCAGCACGCTTATCGAATAATTTGAGATAATAGGGAGCCGTGTGCTTACTGTCTTGCTGCATCGAGGTCTGTGTGACATCGTCTGTCACAGTTTCCTGTGGACCTTGCCTCTTCGCTGTCTTGCCTCCTGCCGCGCTCAGCTGCATCGCGATGGTGCTCTTTATGATTAAACAGGTTTTTTGTGTACATAAAATATTAATTTTTAAAGAATAAATTAGTATCTTAATAGATACTAATCGAAAAAGGCATATTGGTTAGTGAGATATATTTTTATTTTCTCTGTGAAAATATAAACAAGTAATAAAGCTTATCATAGCTCGATTCACTCCAACACACGAACTGGAAATGAAGCAACTAGAACGAAACATACATTTACTGGGTATGTCTTAATTGTACGCTACTATCTTGCGAATTTTTACGACAGATTAATTCACTTACTAGATTTGCTGAAACAACATTGTCCGATACAAAAGTAGCCTATTGAAAAACGCTATAGTTTGTAAAATATGTTGCTAGAAGCCTGAATAGGTTTCATTGGAAAGATCCAAATTTAAATGATTATTTAGTATCACACATAAGATTATTACGAAAATATAGGGACATCTGTATAACATCAATTTCATTCATGATTTATTAGCCACAAGAAAAATGCTACAACTAACAGTCGAACGGAGAAAATGTATGGTGGAAGAAATGATTAAATACGGATCTGTAATGAAAAGAATTCACCGATTTCAAGCAAGGTATGGAATCCGATTACCGAAATGAACAGTTCAAACCAAGAACGCTGAGTGAAGTGCTTGCGGCGCAGTTTATAATTTATTGACAGCTAAAATTAATGATCATGATAACCAATCCGTATTGATAAATGAATTGAATTCGTGGTTATGTCAAAAGTTAAACATGGAAATAAAATAAAATTTCCGATCTTACTGTTTTCGATAAAATTTATTAAAGTTTTTTAGCAATAATAGTTTTCAAGCTATTGCGTTTTGAAATCTACTACTTTATTGTACTGGACAGCTTGTACATTCCTATGTAACACAAATAAATAAAAACTGACCTGAATGCTGAGAAGAGTTGAAAACTGAAATATTCAAGAGATACTATATTGGCTAAAATTTAGGGTTAGTTTGGTTTCCTGCAGAGATTAGGTTGAACGTATAAAATTGATTATGAAGCGACTAAAACTTTCCTCCATTCGCATTAGCGCTACATGTAAGTCGGCCCGCAACCGCAAAGGATGAGGCCAGTACCGAAAACTGAACGTTATATGCTTTCGTTATGAGTGCCGTCTCCCAAATACTGAGAAATGCTTCGAGGGAACCGATTGACTGCTCATTCAGCAAAATGCGGGCTTTAAAGTACAGTAAATAATTTAATACAACAAAGTACAGAGTTTTTACATTCACACGCACCGTCACTTAAAATACAATTCTTTCACCATAATCTGTTTTTAAAAATATTAGCATTAAACTGCTACAATGTTCGTATTATTTCCCAAGAATCATTAGATAAAAAACTATTGTTATTTATAATGAACCTAACCTCTATTCTAAGCCATGACATTCCATTCTACATTTTATTTATTACGAACAAGTCCAACTTTTTTATGATCTAATTTTATGGTCTCTTACGTGTAATTTTAGATTTTACCATGCATAACAAAACATTCGACAACTTTGTACAATAAACTTAGTTCTAAGGATTATCATCATATTGCAGTGAGAGACTAGCTCCTTAATTAGCAATTAAAATTGTAAGTATCAGTGGGATTCGTATTTTTTATAGTAATACTGGATTCTTAGTTATTAACAAATTGATTTACCGTATTAAGCGTCATGTGTGACACTTGTTTTAGAATAAACGGCTGTTTTCTTCTTTCTCACTGCACATGTTTGCATGGTATAGTTGTGAAACTCGTACTGTACTGTTAATATATGTTTGCCAAAAACTAGAGGGTATGAAATCCCTGCAATTTTAGACGTACTACGATTCTAATTTACTTTATTTATGTTTCATTCTGCAAAAACAATTCCGTGTTCAATTTTTTGTTGCCATTTCGTAGCCGATCTTATGCATACATACGCGAATCAAAGTTGCAATAGGTCACCTTTCAACTAAAATTTACGAACTTTATAAAGTATGTACTAAGAATCACCCAATGACTCCAGATAATTTTAGCTTTTAGGACATATCATCAATTCACGTTGAGCGATCGGCTAATGAAGTGAGAATCACAATTAGAAATTTCAACGTAACTTCTATTTTAAATTTTGAGGTTGTACTATTCTTAAGCATTTGAAGTCCCGATTTGTACTATACTTTGTGTCTGATATTGAAATAAACTACTCTTCAGTGTTTTTTCTTTATTTCTTACAATCAAAGTTGGCCTTTGCGTTAAATTCATTTTTTTGGTCACCTACATACATTAAAATTTTTAAGACATAATTCATCGAACTGATTAAAAGTGCAATTTTTCATAAAAGCTACGGTCTGTTATATCTTTGTAGAACAATTCTTCTACGTAAAATCTATCAAACAAAGGAATATATATAAAAACATGCTGAATGACAAATCGACTTTGATTTTTCTAATCCTTCCGCAATACGAGTGCGTTCATTCGTACGCTGGCACTTCCGAAGTTTTGCGGCGTTCCTCGAGAGGGTCGCTCGCCTCTGGCCGAAGGAAGGGCTTCTTTTCGAATGTTTACTTTCCTTTGCCTTTTTTTATTAAGATGATATGTTTTTCAATATATATTTTGCGTGTCATGATGACTCATAACATTTGTTGCAGTTTTTAGAACAAACTAAAATTATTACTCTGAGGTGCAAGATATTCAGTTCATTCCGTGCGATATTGAACTAACGTTGAGGTGTCTAAAATTAGACGTTCGTTGTATATATATATAGACATATTCGTAGCAGGCTATATTCTACGCTAACTATACCCAACGCCGAGCGTATGCGAGAGGCGCGTGAGCCGCTGTGCGCATTCTCAAACGTAGGCGATGACCGCAAGCTCCAACCAAAGGGAAGTACGTTCGTACGCCGAGCCCTATGTAAGACGTGATAGCACGATCCATCTCTAACGAACGAGGGAAATCCCAGAGTATACTTCGGGACGGGCGAACTGTTTAATTCCAGATGCAGGCGTGGGAACGTTCTCGATGTGGTATTATGGGCGTTTGGTAACACCGCCACGTACTATAGTAGAACGAACAAGTTGGGAATCGACAGAGTCAGTCTTTGAGGATCCGCGGTAGGACTAGGTCTACGAAGAAAGCGCAGGGCATCAGGCTAGACTCGAAATTGGCTAGATACTTGGTCAAAGGTTCGAGAACGGGAACTTGCTGGAAGATAGAACTTACTCGAACTGCGAGCTGGGATATAATAGATAATCTTTATTAAAATACTGCGGTAGCCCCCCTAGAGCAGCTCGTTTGGGTCGGTCAAACTGAGTTGCCGTATGTGAGTTCTGCAAGTCTGCAAATGCGGAAGAGTAAAGGGATCTGTGAAAATTCTACTAAATAATTAACAGCCTAGTCGTTCAAATGAGCTTCGCATAAACCAGAGAGAGAACGAGCTGGAAGATTAAACGCAATCAATCTGACTAGTATTGAACTGACTTAATTCAGAATTTTAACTCCCAACTCTCCCACATTTGCGGACTTGCAGACCTAACATACAGCAACTTAGTTCAACCGACCCAAACGAGCTGCTCTAGGTGTGCTATCATGGTATTTTAATAGAGATTACCGATTATATTCTAGCTCGCAGTTCGAGCAAGTTCTATCTTCCAGTAAGTTTCCGTTCTCGAACCTATGACGAAGTATCAAACCAATTTCGAGTCTGGCCCGACGCCCTGCGTCGTCTTCTTAGACCTAGTCTTACCGCAGATCCTCCCAAAATGGCTCTCTCAATTCCCAACTTGTTCGTTCTACTATAGTACGTGGCGATATTTCCAAACGCCCATTATGCCCCATCGAGAACGTTCCTACGCCTGAATCTGGAATTTAACCGTTAGCCCGTCCCGAAGTATGCTCTGAGATTTCCCTCGCTCGTTAGAGATGGATTGCGTTACCACGTCTTGCATGGGGCTCGGCCTAAGAATGTAGTTCCCTCTGGTCAGAGCTTGCAGTCATCGCCTACGCTTGAGAATGCGCACAGCGTCTCACGCACCTTTCACATACCGTCGCACGGCATTAGGTATAGTTAGCCTAGAATATAGCCTGCTATGAAAATGTCTACATATATATAATGAACGTCTAACTTTATACAGAAGAGAAAGATTATAAATGTGCAATGATGTTTACGTTTGATTTTATAGTTAGAAAGTTGCTGGACTCCGCAGAACTAATGAGGAACAATTATCAAGACTGCTGTTACAGTGAATGTTCAATTTTGCTAAACATGAAGGTTGTCAACTGAAGTCATTTAGTGTCACTACGACTTATAAAAGCCTACTTCGTTTGTGCCATAAAATCTGTGAAGTCTGAAAATAAATTATAAGAATTTCAGTCTAAAAGATGTTGAACTAAACGCCATTTTTAAACATCATTTCTCTATTATTTGCTGTGATAGCAACAGAGCGTAATAAATTTCATGGGCTGGCTGTGCTTGCTAATTTAAATATTTGATCACTTGATGCGATAATCCAGTTCAGCTGTGCTAATGATATTATTGTTTTTTTCAAAAATATCATTGACTGGGCCCTCATACATCTAATAGATAGATATAAGAGTGAATTCTCGAAGGAAACTTCAGGTAAGGATTAACGATGACTGTTATCTATAGATATTGTTATAGGTGTGACCGGAGTCCTTTCGTGAGATTTTCAATCTCCCGAATTCCCTATACTTAATTAGCCTGAGGCACCAGAGAGGGGGTCGAAGGACATGCGACAAGAAAAGAGGATTTATTACTCGAACATAATTTTTAAGATCAGCATCAGGGAGCTTAACTGGACTTAAAGTTCAATCTTCAGCAGGTCGTGAAAGAATTGTGAGTTCTTTCATTTATTACAGAATGGAGCTCGAACAAATTGAAGATTACAATATGAGGGTTAATTTACTAAAGTACAGGGTGTTCATAAAGTCTGTTATACTATCTATTCAATTTTTTGCTTTTTGTTGTTTAACGTAACATTTTTTATGAGAATAACGAAACTTTTAACTAATTATAGATTAATTTCATATTCATTTATAATTACTTCAAATAAGATCGTATTTATACAATGAAATCTACAATAAGAATGACTGATAAGGCAAAATTTATTTATAGGTTTCAGCAATTATAGGATGAATTACTAATGCTCGTAAAGCCGTCTAACGTGAAGTCGAAGCCAGAAGCAAGCACTACTCTTCAGCCTCCGCCAGCAGACATTTCATGAAGAATTCGCGGCGGCGAGTGATCCCCGCGCGTCTAGGCCGGACTAAGCCAAAGGTACCACGGTATGGTTAAAGCAATCGAATCATTTTAAGCATAATTGTCTGGGAGAAATAAGATGATTTTACAGGTATTAAGCGTGACAAGTAGTTCTAACGGACAGGCCACAGCAAGAAGTAGTCGAATATATCAGCCTCGAAATCGACTGGTAAACAGACACTACTAGCCGAGCCGCCTTCCATAACCGAGCAGTTGCTGCCCTCCTAGTCGCCTGTATCCTGTGGGGTCTAAGACACGTCACGAAAATGAAGAAGGGAGGGAATTTCATAACAGAGCAACACATCAAATTTTTTCCAAAGAATTCGATAAAGTGAGCATGTATAAAAAATTCCGCAGCGGAGGGCCATTTCCAGATTATTGTTTGATTGCAGTTAAAGAGGTTATTTATAACAAAGGGTAGGAAAGTAAATCTTGGAAAATCATTGATAAATCACAAAAGAATGTTTGAGTTCCAGCAGCTGGCCAACTAACTTCAATGTGATTTTTGCGCAGGCTTACCGTGATATCAGGGGAAAACTAGTTCGGCATGACCGCCTGCATTGTGCACCACAACCTCCACAAGCCGCCTTAACTCGCCACGACTCTCCGTCATCAAATCCTCCGACATGTTGTCCCACTCTTATCTCAGAACTTGCATCCGATAATTAGCACTTCGATGCGAAGTTTCGTTAGAAGATTGTATCAATTAGCCCCATACGTAGTCCAAGGAGTTCAAGTCTGAGCGAGAATTAAGAGGCCAGAAGTTTGCAGGCCAAAAATCTGAGAACTTGTCTTTCCAGAATTTCCTCACTTTTTTAGCTACATGAGCAGGAGCACAATTTAAGGGCCGTGCATAATTATCAGTGTGGTACTCAGGCTTCAGCCTATGCAAAACTTCATAACGCAGGACTTAATAATAAACTTCAGCCCCCACTTCTTGTCTAGAATTGAAAAAAATAGAGAGGTACATTTTTTCCATTAGCCGTTACGTCTCAAAAAACCAAGACTTGAGTTGGGTGTTTGGTCCTATAGATGTCTTTTACTTTAGAAAGTGAAGGTCCCTCATGAAGCATAGGATAGGCCATCGACAACAGGGTTAGGTTGGTTAGGTTTACCATCTCATGATATGGGGAGTAGCATACCAAGGGGGACATTGTTAGGTTACCTCAGCTTTAGCTAGGCCTTTGGGACTTCTATCTTTCGAGCCCACTTTGCCTCTTTCCATTTTCATGTCTTCTTCGCTCATTATTCTATATGTTTTCTTCCTTTTCCTTCTTAATTTACTGTTTCTATGCGCAGGCGATCTTGTGAGGGGACACTCCTCGTGCATGGATTCCCCGTTCTTTAAGTCTATACTAATGGACCCTACTCTTTCGGTGCGAAATAGTCAGAGTTACTGTAGCGCTGTTATCCCTATCACTACA
>VOMN01080326.1:0-14672 GCA_014899125.1 Orchestia grillus
CTCCAGGGTTGTTGGTAGTTCTATCGCGAGGACATTGAATGCACGCAGCATGGACACCTTTAGTGCGGAAGGTTCCTCTTGGGCAAACTTCACAGCCTCCTCCAACGCTCAATTGTAAACCAGATTCACACTCTTCACGGCATTCGTCGGCAGAAACAGCTTCCATGGTACTAGTGGTTAGGCCGCGGTCACACCTCTGGCACATGAAACTTCCTTCATCAGGCTGGTAGAAGCCATAGCCACAAGGACGACAAACTTCAGATTTTTCGTCATAATATTTGCCAGCTGAGCAGCGTTCGTGACATTGTTCCAAGCTCCTTGATCCTCTCGACCGCGTCACACCTTGCCGACCGTTCGTCTCAGGACAAGGCTTGCAGGCGACTTGACCAACCTCATCAGAGAAGGACCCAGCTTCGCACATCTCGCATTTTTCGGTGACTCTGTCGTAATAAGTTCCTGGCGAACAGTCGACGCAGTCACTGCCGACGACAACCTGGGAAGCAAGAAGTAGCAACACAAATTAGTTGATCTCGTTCCGTGCTAAATAGGCATAAATGGAAGAAGGGCATCTCCGATATGTTAAAATTATTCTATATTATGCAAATGAAGACCTTACGGAACGCATTGTTGATCACGTAATATTAAACCAATAAAAAATGCTACTTCACTCTTAAGTAATATGTTGACGTCAATTTCCATTAAAACCCAGCACAAGAATTCAGGGCAATACCTTTCCAACAGGGCAGGAGTAATCAGACTGCAGGTCAAGAGAAGCAGGGTCGGGCACCACGTTGGGCAGGGCATCGCGTACATCGAATTGGTCATCCTCCAGGATGATGCTTTGAATGAGCTGCAGGACGGACGCTTGCTCGTTGGTGTTGCTGTTCAGTACCGGGTCGCTGCAATGAGCACAAAGGCAAAACTGATAAACTGCATCAATGATGAAAATTAGGCTGAAAAAGGCATCATCAGAATTAGTATGAAGTCAGACAGTTCAAGAAGATATCCAAGTACAGGCGAACCTATCAATTGATCAAAAGATTTAGATTGAAAATGAGCGTACTAACATTCTGACATATAGATAAGAGATCTATAAGGAAAAATCGCTCATTTGTTTTCTTGGCATGGATTCAACTCCAAGCTCACCAAGGATCCCATACCACAATCGACCAACAAGGACTACAGAGTACGTAGGAATCTGACCAAGCCGAGCAGAGCTTAACCAGCTTGGTTCGGGCGAATGTTATGACCTCGAAAATCGTACCCAGCAAAATATTGTGTTAACAGCATTCAAAGATGTCATCACCAGGAAATAGGCTGAAGCGTGGAAAAATGGAAAGCCGATGAGTAATGCGGAGTCTTACCCGTCAGAGCCTGTGTGTTTGAAGCACATTATAGGACGTGGCAGTTTGTACTCATGGATGTACGACCTTAAAAGCAATACTGAACAATCGTGAAACGAGTAGCCCTGGACTCTAAGTCGTGCAGCTTGATGAAGCCCGAACAGTTTCCGTTACCGATACGAGTCAAGTTTGGAACCAAGGATCATTCCATGCGGATTAACGCTAATGAATCAAATGGGATAGTTGAATTATTATTACCAGTGCGAGTTATCCAAAGCGTTAATCATTCTCATGAAAAGCAGCAACGCTCCTAAAATTCAAGCACAAAAACGAAGAAAATACCAATTTAAGAAACAATTCAACATTTGAAGGCTGGAAAGGTTTAGGCAAGCGTGTGCGTGTATCTACCGAAAATTCGATTAATTTGACGACTCCCCAGCGACTCCTCAACCAGGACTCTACAATGCAGTAGAGAAGTGTGCCTACAAGACGAAATCGGGACTCTGCTGTAAAAGCGTACAAGCCACAACGGGTCCGAAGGCTTACTTTTTGGCAGGAAATGACACAGTGACGTTGTACTGGTGCTCGGTGTCTGTTTCACGCCTCACGCGCTCGCTAGTGGACGGTTGAGGAAATGTTAGGGACGTTATGGGAATATTAGGATGTTGGCAACACTACCTCGGGACCATAACGAGTTCCCCTCCTGCACATTTCAACTTTTAAGCTACTTCCTCAATTCGTCGGATGGTGAATTATGTATTGGAGTGACCTAGTTAAAATATCTTCAATTATCACGAAGATCTTTAATGAAAAATTTTGCGTAACGAAAGTTTGAAAAAATGCACACTGAAAAACAAAGATTCGATAAAAAGTAAGGAAATAAAGTACACATTTGAAAAAAAGATTGTCAAGATAGATACATCAGATGTCTATAGAAATGACGGTATTTAGACAAAGTTATAGAACTGCAATGTAACTTCTACACAATTCGCAGACATGTCCAGAGATGAACACACTGGCATTTGAATCATGTGGAATGCACCCTCAACTAGTTTCATTTGGTCAAGCGAGCGTATCCATATTTTATGAAATATTATTGAAATAAATTGCATATTTTTAGATTTCTGATCGCATATCATGTTTAATGTTAGCTATTGAGATATGGAAGATAATACAGAGGCAGACTCTGACATTTCATCTGATAATTGTGTTATGATGGACAATTATCAGTGATTGGACTTGCCAGGCACTGCGCGAGATACCTGACGTTTGCGCAACATTTAAACAAGTACCAGACAAGAGTCCTGTTGCAAAGTTGAATTATTTATATACTGTATTTACAAAAAAGACAGCACAATGAAGAAAGTTAGAACATGTTAAGTTATGAATGCAGTCGAAAGTTTAGAAATTACAACATGGGTAACTATGACTTAGATCGTCACGGTTTCAGTGGGAAATAACTCGTGCATCTACATTCATAGAATGAATACAATTTTCAAACAAGAGATTATTTGGGTGAAATTTTTATAATGTAATTAAAAACATACGTTAGTATTTTATTCTACCGCATTTTTCAATCAATATGTTTCAAACGTTATCCTTTAGAAATGCACAAATTCAAGTGACAAGTGCCCACCTAATCGGTCATAACGAACATTACATATCAACAGAATGCGACATAATACAACTTCAAGCAGCCCACGTAAACATATAACAGACTTGTAACCAAAGTGAAACCTGCAACAATGCTCACTTTATTGCAGGGAAAGTGATGACGACGTCATAGGCATCCTCGGCCTCTGATTGGCCGCCATCGGACCCAGCAGCGGTCTGTCGCCTGCGCCTATTGGGGATGCGGGTGCGGCGGGAACAGTCGACACCCACGTCCAGGCCCTTGCAGTTACCCGTCGACGATTCACTCTCGGTGCAGAAGTTCCATTCACGATTCAGCTTCATTAATGCCTGGAAAATGGAACATTTCAATAGAAGCTACTCCTAGGATTACTACCTCGTTTTAATGCTACTGGTATTGAATACCAAAAAAATACCTTTGTATGTTAGGGGAATTTTATTGAATTCGATTAAAAATATCTTTATATCAATAGAACTGAAAATTATCTGAGAAAGTACTCCTCAATACGCAATTTGATAGTATCGTACGTCGTTTGTTGCAACATACATGCACTCCCTTTCTTCCATTTTCGGAGCAATATTGAACGTTATTGTCGAGGTTGTGGAAAAAACCAACAATTACCTTTCAGTTAGTTTGATGCAGAGAAACAAGCCATGCTCCTTCAATTCAAATCGAAATATGCATGACATAAGTTCTTTCATTTGATGTCACTTAATTCGAAATTATTCTAACCAATGTATTGCATTGCGCAACAATGATTAATTATAGAGCCTCGGCGAAATATTTTTTCATATAGTACTCGTAATTAGATGCAATCAATATCCTAGAAAAAATCGACATATGTAGTACTAACGTGCCATGGTCATGCACTTTTATATAAATAATGCAACTCCAATGCCGAGCTGCTTCACGGGAAGTGCTTTTCTAAATAGCTAGCAATAAAATATGTCTAATACGTACAACGCAGTATCAGCAACGAGTCAAATTTCAATTACTTTTCATAGCATGCGAGTCCGTGAAACATGTCAATTTATCGAACTTTAGCAAACCTTTGAAATTAAAGTCAGCCTACTTGATACAAAAATGAAGATTCTGGGCGCATAACGACTAAAATCTTTTATTGTTAGGAACACCACATTAATATAATTTACATTCGTCGTAAAACTGATAGAAAATGCCTCCAAGAACCTGCTCCATCGAACGTATTTCCATAAATTCAAACAGTAGAGGAGGTTGTGTGATGCCATATATACACACCACTCTAATTCGTTCAGAAAGAACGTTTTGACCAGCGGAGTTGCAGATCACAGAAGAGGGGAACTGCATGTTGATCCTGAAGACCCTCTGCGCCGGCGTGGCCTTTGAGCACGCGGGGTACACCAGGGGAATGGTGGGATCTTCCGTTGGGCGCCAGAAGCCTTCAGCTCCGCAGGTGTAGAAGTCGGGTACCTAGCATATAAAAAGCAGGTATGATTCACTGATGGATGGTTCATTCCAGTTTTTTTATCGCACACCTTCTCATCGTTAATTTCCGCTCCTTTGATGGGAATTTTGATGACCCATTGTGACTTACGAAAATTGTCAAAGGTTGATGTGAAAAGCTCTAAACTGTGTTAGTGTGGATGATGGAAGCATCTATATCCTACTAGTTTAGTGGAGCAATTCCTTGGCATGTAATCTAGTTACCGACAATACCTGATGATCGAGTTCTAACAAATGAAATATTTGTTTTACGAAGTCTGAAGTTTCGAATGAATAATAGGAAATGCCTGACAAAACCATTCTTAGGGCTATCGAAAATTGTATACAAATAACCAAATTTTTCAACTTCTAAAATTAAAAACCGTTCATATGACAAAGCGTCCCAAGGCTGTATCATATTAAAGATGACATTCCGACATTAATGAGCATAGATTTGAATCAATCTTTTTCAGAATAATTTTTGCACAGCTAGCTCACGCGAGTTTTCTGAAGTTTAAGCTTGAAAGTTCAGAGTATCAAAGCTCTCAAATACTTTCGAACGCGTAATACGATGGTGCAAGCAAAACACCGAAACCAAGACTAAGCACTATCATCAAAATGAGGAAGGTCATATGTTCACGCTGAAATTTATTTTTTCAGTTGTTGAAGAGAGCTTCATTATATGCAAGAAAAAATTTAACTATCTCCCTACTACTACTGTAAATACATTTTTGACGATTCCTGACGTATCACTCATGTTTTTCTCACCTTTGTTGAGAACTTCAGTCCTGGATTACATTCGATTGTGCAAACTTTGAAGCGACCACCAGGGCCCCAGTTGGAGCACCTCTGGATGCCTCCAATGGGATCTTCCAAGTCTTCGCAAAATTCTTCAAGAACGTAAACATTGAAGGAGCAAGTGGCAGAGTTACCTGCTGCGTCGTAGGCCACTGTTGCAATATGGTAAGTGCCGAGGGCAAAAGCCTGAAAAATTTAAACAAATATGCAATAAATTTCGATAGAATTTAAATGAGATTTCTGTAGATGCACCATGTAAAAACGTGAACAGAGACATATCATAGTAAAACTGCGACAGCGTTAAATGTATGATGGTGAAGTACCCTGTTTAAATGACAGTTTTGGTTTTCAGTGCAACAACAATATTTCATTTTCAAAGGCAATAGTTCTCTCGAAACGTTACTTTCAAACATCACTGTGAAACTCACTTGTCCTGGGAAGTACCCGGACTTTTCAATGGTCTTCTCGATACCGATATTGTCGGTAAATCGTGGCCTGTCCCAATTGACAACAGCAGACCCGTTCCTTGTGATGACCCAGATGTGTCCGGGGCAGTGGTCGACTCTCGGGGGAGTCTTGTCTCGCTGGAGGACCGTGCAGTCTCCGGAGTATCCAGGCGGGCAGACGTGCTGGCCGCAGTTCGAAGGACCGACTCTCTCGACGTTGCCTTCAACGCGATCGTATCCTGCCCACCGGAGTAGAAGACCTTCGAACAACACTGGAGACTTCATGCACGACCGAGCCTGGAAAAATAAAAGATTGATGAAACGAGCGAAATATTTTCCTATCCTGCGAGTATTATTTACCATTCATAGATTGGAAAATGCCAAGTTTCAGAAATGGCTGCTGTGAGCTTCTAAAAAAGAAGATTGTGGAAATTGGGAAATTACCATTTTCGGAACATCGATTCTGTAATCGATAGCTCTGTTCCAAACGTTAAGGCGAGCAATACGCCCATGGAAACCTCTGAAGTCCGAGTACGAGGCAAACTCCCGAGGCACAGCGCCAAGGGTGATCCATCCACTGGAAAAAATAAACGAATGTTAGTTAGTGCAGTTATATACTTTGAGCGACAGTTCAAGTGATGGGAAACGCTAGGAAACGCTAACTAACTCTGCGAATGCAGTGAAATAATCTCGTTAGCAGCAATAAATCAAAATTCTTTCACTTTCTCCTCTACTTAGTCCTGAAAGACAAATACTACAGGAATATTTGAAATTAGACCTATTTCACTAATCCTTCACTCACTAATTAGGCATGGTGCTGCCTTGAGCGAATCCTGCAACCTGCGCGACTACAACTGCGTCTGTGGTCAGGGTGAGCACGCCCTCGGTGCCGTCCCAGATGATGGCGATGTGGTGCCACTGGCCGTCGTTGATGGGGATATTGGGCCTGTAACTGATCACTTCTTTGGTGCCCGGCATGAACTCTATGATCATGCTACTATCAGTCGCTTGTAACATCACCCGTTTGTTCTCGGGAATGAATGGGTTTCTGTGGGTAGAGCAAAGTATGAATTAGTGTTTTCACCGCTTATGTACAACTCGACAGAATCACAGCCATCATAGGCAAATAAATGTAACCATATTTAAATTTCAAAATGATGCAACGCTTATAAAGCACGGTGAAACTTTTTAAATCAACTTACGAGACTGAGAAGAGCGTAAAAACGATGCCTTTACTGTCTGCCTCTGCAAATTGGACCCATAGAGCGAGAGTGAGCGCCTTAGCCTCCATTAGGTCAAACGGAGTAGCCAGTGAGGCACTGGAAGTTTTACTTTCATCATTAACGTACAGGTCGTAGTCGAAGTTGATCACTGTGAAAATCGGAAAAACACACGTTAGAAAACTTTAATTACTATCTAGTATTGTTCAACCATCATGTTGAAAAAATAAAAACTTCGGAGCTATTTATTGCTCTATCATACTGAAAATCATGTTGTTCATCATGTAGGGAAACAATAAATAACCGTAAGAGCTTTTCACCTTTTCTACAGTCTTCTCCGGTGAGATTAAACGGACATCTGCAGTAAAAATCGTTCGTAAGATCAATGCAGGTGGCACCAGGGGGACAGGCCGATGGCGTGCAGTCAACGATATCCACGTCGCAGTGACGACCTTCGTAGCCAGGCGCACACAAACACTGGTAGCCTTCTCCGTGGTCAATACAAGTGGCTCCGTTCTGGCACACGCCTTCAGCGCAAGCATCGAACTCGTACTGGCAGCCGACTCCGGTGTAGTCGTCCGAGCACGTGCAGTTGAGGCCGGACCCGAAGTCGCGGCACTGTGCCCCGTTCATGCAAGGGTTCCCGACGCACCGTTCTGGACTGACTTGGCACATTTTCCCGTCAGTTCCAGACGGACAAACACAAAAGAAGTCTTCAAATAGATCAATACACTGAGCGTCATTCAAGCAGGGATTCTCGTCACAACCACCGACGTCTTGCTCGCATCGCTTCCCGGACCATCCCCTCTCGCAATCGCACGTATAGTCGGCAACTCCGTCTAAGCAAATACCACCATTCAAGCATGGATTATGCTCGCATTCGTTAATATTAATTTCACAAAATTCGCCTGTAAATCCAGTGTGACACTTGCATTTGAACATATTGTCAAGGTCAATACATTCTTCGGTCCCAACAGCATTGCAAGGACTACTTATGCACTCGTCTGTTGAAGCTTCACATTGCAAGCCAACAAATCCAGGACGGCACTCGCAAACAAAGCCATCTAAGGCATTCGTACACGTGGCAGCGTTCTCGCATGGATCAGAAGCACAGTAGTCGACCATATGTTGACAGTTTTTACCCGTGAAACCAGTTTCACACGAACATTTGTAACCATTCACTTGGTCGATACAGAGACCACCATGTTCGCAAGGATTCTCGGAACATTCATCTATATTAATGTCACAGGATTCTCCAGTGAACCCTTCGTAGCAAATACATTCGTGTTCGAAAAACTTGTCCACACAGATACCGTTAGCGCAAGGCTGCGACTCGCATAGGTCTACTTTCAGATGGCATCTTTTCCCAGTAAATCCAGGAGGGCAATCACACTTGAAATCGTCGATTAAATCAGTGCACGGGGCTCCCAAAAGGCAAGGCATCTCTGCACAATCATCAGTATTCGTTTCGCAAAGTCGACCTTCCCAACCAGGCATACATTCACACTGGAATTTGCCTTGTTCAAGAGGAGTGCAAATGCCGCTATTATTGCAAGGGTTGCCTCTTTCAAGGCAAGGATCAACCGTAACGCTGCAGTCTGCACCCGTGTAGCCAGAGCGGCAAAGACATTCGAAGTTTCCGATTCCTGGATTATCTTTACACATGGCTCGGTCAGGGCAAGCTCCGGGTACACAGTCAGTCTCTTCGTCTTGACATTGAAGGCCTGAATACCCGGGTAAGCATTCGCATTCGTAAGACTGGGGCTTGTCGATGCATTTTGCACCATTATAGCAAGGAGTTGAATCGCACTCGTTAATGTCAATCTCACAGAATTTCCCGCTAAAACCAGCTGCACAGTAACACTGAATTTGGTGATGTCGAGAGAGACAGAGGCCTCCGTTCTGGCAGATATTTTCAGTGCACTCGATATCTTGGCATTCATTTTCAGACGTGGATCCTTCATTAATTGTTCTCTTTTCACTAGGGCATTCTGAGCATGTCATTTTTCCTTGCATTGGCTGGTAGAAGTTCCGCGGGCAAGGATTGCAAGGTTCTAAGCCGTTGTCGGAATAGGTTCCAGGGGCACACATTTGTCGACACTGCTGCTGGGAGACCGCTCCAGCCATGAAAGTGAATGTGTTTGGTGGGCAGCTTTGGCACTCTCTGAAGCCGTCAACGGGGGGCTCTACAGAGTAGGTGTGCTGAGGACAATTGAGGCATGGAACTAACCCCGTAGGGGAATAGGTTCCATACCCACACACAGGGATACAGTCATCTAGTGATTTACTGCCGTTATGCCTTGTATATCTTCCAGCAGGACATTGCTTGCATGATCCTTGGCGACTCATATCCTGATAGAAGCCCATCGGGCAAGAAGTGCACTGGGCTTCCATGGCCTTTGCGAAGGATCCAGCCGGACAGTGGAGGCAACGAGGAATGATGGAAGTTTCCGTATTTAAAACTTCTCCAGAGCTACAGGTAAATCCTTTAGTAACATTAGATGTGAGAGCTCTAAGAGGCGGGCAAGAACTTCCCACAGAAGGCATATTCAAAATTTTTTCGATTTCACTCGAGGCAGACGGCAAAGTTAAATCATAAATTAGTGAAAGTACGTTACCACAGAGTTCATATATGCGTTGTTGAGGAGTCGAGTGACTGATTCTAAGGACTAGTCTTGTATCGACCATATTTTCTTGTAGGAGCTTCATACCAACATCAACCAATTCAACTTGGATGGGAACTCTGGTTGCGGCATGACAACTGCTAGAGTGTAGTTCATTCAACTCTGAAGCAAATTGCTGAATATGAGCTTGGTATTGTTCCAGGCAACTGGCCACAACAGCCCCGTTAGACCGATACGTGATCTCAGCAACGGTATCGTAGCTTGCTTGTTGAGTATCTTCACTTACACAATCCGGCACAATTGGAGTGGGGTACCACAAGCCGTCATTTGCTGTGCAGACAAATTCCTTCGCGGGCATATTGTCCGTGAAACGGAATCCAGCATCACATACGGCAGTGCAAACCATGCCTCTGCGAGGGTCATTGTTGCAGGTGAGCTGTCCATGACTTGGCCTTTTCAATTCCCAATCAACGCAAGCAGATGCTTTCACAGCAACTTGGAAACTACACATTGCAGAGTTGCCAGCAGCATCAGTGGCCGTAACTGTCACGTTCTGGTAGTCACCTACTCTAATCACGGCTTCCCCTGGGTGAACCGACAGTTTGACATTTTCGTCGTGATTATCTGAAGCTTGAACATTGGCCAGTGTCAACGAGGAGTTGAAATTTACAGTGTATGTTTCTTGTTCATCAACGAGTTCAATAACGTAGCTCTGAGGGCAAGATATGAATGGTGGTGTATCATCAGGAACAGTGATGTTCACCCAACAAATGGCTACATTGCCGTCTATATCATACGCAAAATATCCTACTCTCATATCTTCAAACACGTACATAGGAGTTTGGAAACCAGCTGGCTTCACTTCAGTTCTGAGAATTATACCTGAATTGTCTTCAGCCACAGGAGCTACAAAATTGACAGGAAGAATGCCGTTGGGACCTTTCTCAACAACCACTGGTTTCACAGGACAATTTGTGAATACTGGAGGCATGTTATCGACGCACGTAGGGTAGGTGGAGTCGAATCCAAGCAAGTTAATTTCTTCTGGTTCGGCTTCACAACCCATAAGTTCAAACTTCAGGCATGGATTTTTATCGTGGCTGATGATTGCTAGCACGATAAACCTTGCTTCCACAAAGACGGGAAGCTTTATCATTGCTAATTCTCCGTAATTCCCTGGATCTCGTTTCGTTAGGTTGAAGTTCGGGAAATAAATCATAAAGTCTGCATTTTCCTCAACTTTGTAGAAGAACCGGATTTCAGTGGGTCGCCCGACGACGTCGTTGGTAATTACTCCTTTCAAAAGAATGACTTTAATGTAATGAACTGATCCGAGATCTACAGTAACGTAAGTGAACGGTCCTTCTTTACCACACCATCCAGTAGCTGAATTCAAACGAATATTATGAGCTTCATAATTTGTCCTCTCAGATGAAACATTGAAAGCAGAATCAGGAATCTTTCCTGATGTTATACCGATGGGTTTCACAACCTTGCAGCCAGGTTCATTTACGCACGTGAGAGGCTCGTCAGTTATTGGGATGTAACCCGGTCGGTCGCAAGCGAAGTGAATTTTCGACCCTTGCTCATAGCTTGTGGCGATTTGGCGACCATCTGGTGGATGACCAGGATCGGAGCAGACGGGTCCTTCGCATCGTAAATCACCGAAGTCCCAATTGCCATTTGCATCGCATCGAACCACGTTATCGTTCCTGCTCGTTTGCCCGTTGAAGGTGAAAGTTTCTTGACATCCGAAATAGAACGTAGACTCAAATTTGGTATCAGCCGTAAAACCATAGGCAGCTCCTGGAGTTTCAGCAGGAACCCCGCAGTCTCGCCTTTCACATTCGGGCTGAACGCCCGAAAGCCAGTAATCTGGCAAGCCCTCCTTTGGATCATAAACACATTGTCGGAAGTCAGAAGTGGCCGTATTGCGGAGAGGTTTACCAGCGTCATTGCATGCGAAGGAAACATTTTGTCCGAGAGGAACCATTATGGATTCGGGGTCATCATATATAACAGATACGCCGTCAACTTTCAAGGGATGACAAAGGGCTGGTGTGCATTCAGGAACAGTTCCATTCCATTGGCCTGTGTTGGTGCATTCTAACGTGTCAGCACCTTGCATGATGTATCCGTAATCGCATTGGAATTGCACAACATCCATGAAATGATACATTTCACGAGTATCTAGAAGTAAGCCGTGAGGAGGTGATTCCAACTTTGGGCACATTTTTCGCACACACGTCTTATTCAGACGATAAATATCTCCATCTCGAAGACCAGTTTCCGATTCTTCAATCGTGAATCCATCCGTGGTTTCATTCACAAACAAATCGTAGCCGACATCGCAAGCACACGAGAAAGATCCAGGCGAGTTCACGCATCGATGGCCACAACCTCCTTGATTCACTTCGCATTCGTTGATGTCGATGCAATCTTGTCTAGCACAACCCATCAGCTCGAACTTCAAACAAGGCGCACTTTGGAAGTTGGCAATGTTCAGCCTGATATAGCGGGCCTCGATCGGCTCAGGAAGATTGAGAGCTGAGAGGGGCGCTCCTGAGGTGATGTGAAATTCTACTGGAGAGCCCGAAGCGCTGACGTAATTCTGGAATGCTTCCGTGAGATTATTGCTGTACTGAAGAATAATGGACGTTGAATAGGCAAGATTGCCGTCTTCGAGAGCCACTGGCTGAGTGCGTAAGCCTCGCACGACAGTAGGCACTCGCAGGTCGACCATGACCCAGTTCTTCCCGGGCACTGGGATAGTTCCGCACCATCCGGGCTGGGAGTTCAAACGGACGCTCTGTGACAAAATTGATTTCGTTAGCCAGAAAACATGTGGTTTGGGTTTTTGCACTATTTTNTGAAAACCCATTTGAAATATAAGGAGCATTCAAAATCTACGTCCTCACACTTACCACGCGTAAGTCTATTAATGTTCGGTAAACCTAGACTCACATTTTTCTCGTATCCAGGAATAGTTCCCGACACTGTGATGGCGTCGTCGGGAATGCCCCCGTCAGACACGCCCAGGTCTCCGACGGGACGACAGTTCAGGTTGGGGATGAAGCCTGTCTTGCACTTGCAGGAGAACGCCCCGGGACTGTTGATGCACTCGGTGGAGGCCGCGTCACACTGTGCAGTCGTACACTCGTCCATATCTGCATACGGAATAGAGTTTTAAATAACTCATTTCATGAACGTTACATTTTACTTCACTATAACCAAGGAAATTAGCTTATTTTGATCAAAAAAAGATTAGCTTAGCATTTTGCTAGCTGAAATTATTTTTCTTCATTTACCTTACGGTTTTATTGGCATAATTCTTTTCTAGACGGTATTTAAATATAAGGAATCATGGATAAAGTAATCAATTGCTTGTATCAATTCTTTTCAATCAAATATTCGTAACTACATTACTAGCATAGAAAACATTTAGTTAGTTCCAGGGATGAGTAATTGAACATACATGTATCCAAGATAATGCATTCACTACATTTCCAATTGATCGTTTTAGTGTTATCACGGCATCTTCAAATAATTACACATAACCCTTACCGAACCACGACACCAGCAGCAAGTCAAAGTAAACTCAATACCGGGAGAGGAGTGTAACTTACCTTCGCAAGTGGGCAAATCGATGAAGGCGTTTGTTGCTCCACATTTGATCAGCGGGGAACCCACGAGGCGGAAGCCTCTGTGACACTGAACTCGAGCTTCGTCGCCAAAGTAATATTCTCGAGTAACGTCCGTCACAAAGCCATTCATGATCTGGGTGTGCGGGTGCGAAGAGATAGTTATGGTGTTACAAGCGTCCATCAATGCTAACGCCCGATTGCACTTGCCTCATCAGGGTTAAGTAACCCAGTAGTTGCTTGTTAACTCGCGTATTTCTAAAAATCGCATGAATATTATTTCAACTATTTTCAGAAATATTATATCATTTAGTTTTCATTACCAGGTCAATTTAGGTAATCGTGACGGTAGCAAATGTTTCGTTGGCTCATAATTATTTCTGTATTAGTCCATAAACATCACCGAAGGCATATACCTCTCCTCACGATTTAGAGAGAAAATTCACGAACATGTTGTATCTACCAACAGCCTAGAATAACATTGATCAAAGAAAGAAACAACGCACTGGGCGACACAGTTACAGAAACATGCGCAACGTACCTCAGGGAACTGACTGCACTTCTTTTTGGTGCAGGTGGGGACTTCGCCAGACCACGACCCGTTAGACATGCAGTGGATGACGGGATGACCCGACCTGACGTAGCCTTCCTCGCACTCGAGTCGCACCACAGTACCGTAGCTGCGGCCGCCCCCGTTCAGTAAGTTGCGAACGATATTCGGGGTTTCAGGTAGGGGTGGGCACTGTGAAGCTGGTGACATGAAGATCGGTTAGCTTTCATTCTAATCCAGCTGAACAAGGGGTGCTTAAACTCGAAGAAAGGTTTCTATGCATTGCGGGTGCAACGATCCTAGATAACGGTTCTTCAAAACCTAGGCTAGAGTGTGTTTTATTAGAAATATTTACAAGATCTTCGTAAAAATATGTGGACAAAATTTGTAGATTCAAAGCTAAAGCAACTTGACCCATTAGGGCCGAGTGGTACAAAGTTTTGATCAGTTAGGCATCACTATTTTAACAGTATTTATATTTTAACACGCTTTGATTCAGTTTCCTACATCTGGTAACGCATGAGGTGAATTAGGCACTTGCAAACTTCCAATGAAACACCAACACCAAACAATTAAAAAGGTTGGTTTTCTAAATGCACAAAACATAATGCATAACATAAAAATCATATATTAAATATTACATACTTATGCTCAATATGATAACACTTATCACTGACAAACCTAGGCATTCAGGTAGGGACTGCCACTGCCCGGTCTCCAAGCAAGTGACGGTCTCCACAGGAGCGCCGCTTGGGAAAGCGAACCCAGCATAGCACTGATACGTCGCCTGACCCAAAAACGACACATTCGTGGCTCCGATGCTAAATCCATTGTCAATTTGTGGGACAGGGCCGCAGTATACCTCTGTAAAGAAAAAATAAGCAAGATAAACATCCACTTGAAACCGTGCAACATTTACTTCGACGAGTCCCAAAAGTTCAATGAAATTCGTCGAG
>VOMN01080330.1:0-14297 GCA_014899125.1 Orchestia grillus
GGGCATAGAGGCCCAAACAACTTCACGATATTCAAGATATTCAAGATACACAAATGAACCAAGTTACGCACTTTATTCTGTGTAACTATTCAATAAAGCATCGAAGGTATTAGGAAAAAATTCACGGGTCCAAATTCTCGGGTAAGTGTTCCTGATCAGAGAGACTACATCAGGGAAAGCAGTGCTCGTAAGTGTTAAAGGAAACTTCATTATTTCACATGGAATTTGGCATCATTTTCGACGGCACGGTGACACTCTTTTCATTACAATAAGAAGTAGAACATTCGGTCAAATTCTTATTCGCGCCAAAAATTCCAATTGCAAAGACAAAATTTTAAGCGTAAGAAGGAACGAAAGGACTTTTTCACAAATTCTATACACTTTATGGTAACAATATTTATAGTCCGCTTTAACAAAGCCATGTCACATGAAGTAAAATTCGAAAGATGAAATAATGCCTGCGGGCTGATGATGACGCATCAATAAAGAGCATTTAAAAATGATCCATTCACGTTGCAGGTAGCGGGCGTTACAATATGTATAGCATCAATACATAGGGTAAAACTAACCCAATCCATTTATCTCTTTTCACTTCCCACTCAACGACAGTTGAACGCACTTGTATGCCTGAATTTCTTACGCTGCCACACGCCTTCAGTCGCATGCAAAAAGATCAAGTTTTATGAGGCCAAATGAGAGCATTGGTCTGTGTGACCGAACGGGCGACTCATCATGCATGTTTGTGATTGTGGGGCACAAAACTCGAATAGAACTTCGTCATAACAACGGTCCTGCCAGCCCCTCATCAATGAGACCGAGTCAGTTTTTGCCGAGATTCTGACTGGGTTACAAGTCGAGTGGAATGCTTTTGTAGTGTAATCAACACACACGGCTGGGGAGGAGGAATCTGGGGGTGACTGTCTGACCTAGTTTAGGTGCTGGAAACTTGTTGTGACGTCAAACTTTCTTGTTCCGATAAAAATGAATGCATTCTAGAATTTCAAAGAAACTACAGCATGAGGTGGGTATGTTTTTACACGCAGGGATAAAGAAAAGAGGGAAATCTACAGAGCAGTAAATTAGGGATAAAGAACTCCTAATTTACAATTTTTCTTGTAAACAACGTATTTTACCTATTTATGAGAAGGTTCTCATAAGAAATAACATTTTTTATCATTTTGCTTTGAGTATAAAAATTTTCGAACTCGTTCAATAACTTAATCAATATACAGAAGGAGTTGAACAACACATCAAACGGTAAAACAATCAAATTTAAAGCTTTACAGCAGTAGAGCAATTGTATCGCCTTCAGTAAAATGTGAGCAGATAAGAGGTCTACAGGAACATAAATGGGTTAAAAGGAAAAAGTCGTAGACGCTTCGGGGGGTAACGAATGAGCGAACAAAGGCTGCGAACGGACAGAAGAGCAAGCAAATTGACGTCGGAATCCGATATCCGGGGCCGATCAATGTGAGGTTTTCTCCAAGAAAATACAAGCAAGCGTCAGCATGAGAAAAACAAAAGACTTTTTTCTGTACTCTCAGTAGACAAGAAACTAAGCCTAAGACCTTCATGGATCTTCTCTGAGGCGGCCTGCTATTACTCGTGCGACGTTTTTATGTTGAAATTATGTTCACAATTCTGAAATTTTATGTTCACAATGTTGAAATTAATTTTCGTTTGTTCCAGTTAGCAAAAGAAAATTGAAGAACGCGCAACCTGAAAATTTTGAAGTTCTTTTGTGGGTATAGTTTGAGCAGAAGAAATATTTCACCTTCTCACAAGTGTTCTTGTCTTCATTGAAAGAGAAACTCTCAAATAAACAGAGGTGTCATGTCCTTGTTGCCTGTTATTTCTCCTTCATTTACGGCATCGTGGGTGATTGCAGCAGTGAGGCCAACGACAGGACAGATCACAGCAGCAGTTCAAGGGTAGGATGAGTATCTTGTGGCTAGGCAAAACGGCGCAAACTTACGGCGGACGAATCACACTCTGCTTTCGTCGTCTCTACAGAATCGCACAGTGCAAAGGCTACGCAGGGCAGCCTCGCCAGCCCACACGTCAAGGCCTGGGTGGGCTGAGGTGAAGCACGAGATATCTGCCTCGAATTAGACAATTCTGCGTCGCCGCAACGCTGTTTCTGGCACGTCACTACCGCGAAAGCGAGGTTGATTATTTTCGGCAAATCTTCAGTTCCGAGTGTGATTTTTGACTGGATCTCGATCTTAAGGTGGCTAGAAATTTCAAGAAGTAACGTTTCAGAAGATTATAGCATCCGAACTTTTAGAAAACAATCTAATGAGATTCAGCATTTTTCCCTTCTTGTAAAAGCCTAATTTTTATTTTTTATGACAAAATTCGATTTCATTGATGGGCTCCGTTATCAAATATATGTATACAACCCACAGTGCGAGGCAGGGACGACCTATATGAGTATTCTAAAACGTTGTCATCTAGCTACCGTAACGCAATGTTATTTTTTTCGTTATAAAATTTTCACTGTCAAAATTGGCCGTTGTGTTGTTAATTTGAATGGATTTATTGACCTATGTCCGTGCGTTACCGCCCCAGATATTACTGTGTAAGATAATTCCTTGAAACTTTCGGGCTTCATATGTTCTTATCTTTGATTCCTGGGTAAGAATTATAAATTAGAAAAGCTCACTGGAGAAAAAATTAGTATCCCTTTGCTTTTCGAGCTCCAGGGAGTTGTTTTTCGAGCTCCTTTCGAGGAAGATAAATGTTTGTTAGGTGCATCGGGCTAGAATTAACATTAAGGCAGTCATTCAGGATATGTCAGGCATTTGGATTGGCCAGCGTAGTCCCCAGACATGAACCTATTGGAAGAATTATGAAACAACATAGATCGACAAATTCAACGTCATGAAGATTGCCCACGTACTGTGGCCGCACAACGAGATCAGTTGCTGCAAGAGTAGTTTAAAATCGACCAAGTGTACATTTGGACATTTATAGACCATTTTTAGATTAGAACATTTATGTTAAACCTACTGCGAAACTAGCTAAATTTTAGCATCAGATTACATCCGAACCACACTGCGGTCACATGGTACTACCTGTTGGTTTCTTTTACAGGTTCAGAATGTGTGTATGGATAGCCAATTAGTAAAAGATTAGTTTCAGAAAAAACTTGAAAAAATAAATTAAAAGTGAACAAGTGTTACTATTCGTTTGATTAGCTTTTAAGCATAGTTTTACCGCTGAAATGGGAAGACGCCGAAAGAATGAATTAAACGTGCATGATATACGTTCAAATGTGCGCAAATTCTTGTGGGCCAACAAAATGTATGCAAAACCTAAATGGGGCCCGACAATAGTCCAGTACTTCATTTCCGTTTCAGTTGCGTCATATACTCATCGAAGAGCTCCGGTTCAAAGCGTGTTGAAACCCTAAAATAGTTGACGATTATCAAAATGATTACATAGCTTAAAATATTATCGTTTGAAGTGATTGTCACCTATTTGAGTATTTTAACGAGCAATGAGATGTAAAAATTTCTCAGGGTTGTTCATGAAATTCATTTTCGGAAGAGCAAAAATAATGAAGCACAAACTGTCCACTTCTGCGGCTGCAGACGTGGAGGTTTCTCATCCAAGAACAGCTACCTCCCTGCTCCGTGTGTTTTTTAGAATTAAACGAATCTTTTCCAAGTCAATATTTCGGTGGTTAGATCAAGAAATAGAGTTTGATTACTGTTATTTACTTCTTACAAATGTATCTTGATTTTTAGAATAATTCTTCTATCATATTGATGTCTGAAGTACAGTGCCTTCAAGTTTAATTTCTACTTGACACGTTATGCACGACGATGCTATTTTTGTATGGGTAGAATGACCCATAGGGGAGTCACATTACAGGAAAAGCATTCAAATCAAATTCAATTTTGATGAACAAAGGAAGCAGAAGCGAGATCTTGTACAACAGATGCTAATTCGTTAGAGAATCCAATTAATGCATGCAGGATTAAAGAAACAGCAACGCACAACGCACTTGCTGTCCAAATGACTGACTTTTATCAACATTAAGTGGCCTTAGGATCGTTAACGCGGAAGTGCACCTTTTACAGAAATTCAGCATATACTCGAGTTATGAATTGCTGATAATTTGTTGCTGATCGCGTTATCTTTTTCAGTACACTCAATGCATTTCGATGAAGCCACTTCAAGTTTCTGAAGGGAGGACGCTCTCAGTTGGGAAATTTATCTTTTGCTCCAATTTGAATTCCACTCCCGTGCGAGGCTTAGAAAAGAAAAATATAAATGGATGCGCACTTGACACAGCCACTCAGAGAGCAATTCTATGTTTTCCAGCTACAAGAGAGATGAGTGGCATTCCTATAAAAATGGCACGTTCAACAAAGAATAAAATGGATCCCGTGAGGTTGACGGAAGCTCCACTATCGGTAAGCAAATGCACCGAAGTGTATTTAACTAATCTAGCTTTTAATCGACTTAGCTCATGGTGGAGTCCTAAGAGCAGAGAGTCCAGGTCAAAGCAGACAGTCGCTGTATTGTGTGAGCCTTCAAAACAGGTGAATGTTACGATAATTGAACTGGATTTCATTTGTGTTGATAGAAGGAATAGAACAATAGATGGGATTGTTCATAACAGAGATTAGCACAAGCACTTCGATATAATGAGGATGCAACAGCATTTCTTTATTAGTATTTTCATTTGTCTTACAGAGAATCAAATTAGTCGTTTCAAAAAAATTGCCATCGAATCTGAAAATCACTTATATAACAAAAGAATTTATGGACATTTTTCTTGCAAAATAAATTAATTGTAAAGGTCATAGAAATATAGTACCTTTAGGATAGTGTAAGTAGAACGTTTCGGATCTAGACCTATTTTCCCCAAAAAAAATCTGCATGAATCTTTTTAAAAAAAATTCATATACGAGTCAAACAGAGGAAAGTGAATGTTCAAAAATTAAAATATACCAAAATTAAATCATGACCAGATAAAAAAGTTAAGAAATTGTTGTCAAAGTAAAATAAATAGGTGATCAACAGTTGATTGTTTGTAAAGGATAAGCTCAAAGTTGCGAAGGATAAGAGACAGCTGTAATGTATGTATACCTAATGGCTCAAGAATCCGTTGGTCGAAATAGTTTGAAGAAGAATCTAAAATTTTAAACTTTATGGTAGAATGAGGGGCCGAAAACAGAAGAGCCCCGGAGCAATAACTACGGCCAGCACGTTCGACGACCCTTAGGTAAAGTGTTTGGTGAGTAGAACCCACGTACTGCGATGCGCAATGTGCACAACTGAAATTATATACAATGGAGGATCGCATGTATGCAGTTAGCAAATCTTTAAATCGAAACAGGGAGCCTGTTGTACGCTTCTTGATCCAAATTATTCTAAACAGGCAATATGAATTATTTAGACGAAAAGATAGACATTTCATCCTTGAGTTTCTTAAATTTGTAGCCAAAAAAATGGAAGAACACGATAAATAGAGTCGGTGTTATCCTTTAAATCACTATATATTCGACAAGAATTTATTGATTCAACGAGTAAAAAGTTAAGACGGAAGCCCATTAGTATTAAAATATGATTGAAAAAACGTGAATTCACTGTAAAAGTGGGTATAATCAGAGCACATTCTATGTCCACGAAATTTGAAATTTAGTATTTGATTGAATTTCAGCCTCTTGCTTTGAAATTAAGTAACTAAGCCCTAAGCCAGAGAAAGGGGGTTCTCTGAACACACAAGTGTTTAATGAGTTTCCATCACGTTGAACATTGACATCAAGAAAGCTTAGTTTATTGTCCTGTTCAAGGTCTAATATAAATTTGATATTTGGATATTGGCTGTTTAAATATCACAAAAAAACGAGTTGGAATCGGATTTTTTCGTAAATAAAACAGATGTGTCGTCAATATAGTTTTTTTAACTGACGGGTTTCAATTTAGGAGGACAAAGTTCTAGCCATAAATTTTCGTAATGATACATCTGAAAAATTGTTGACCGTTCTCTATAATCAAACGCCAATATTAAGACCTGCTTATAAAATCAGCGTTACTGTAGATAAAAGTCCCCTTTTATATCACAACTTCAAACGTTCAGTTTGATTTGCAAGCGGCTCAATTAGAAAATATGATATCATTTGGACACGTGAACGTATATTTGCAAATGAATTAGACCGCTTCATACAATTCTAATGTATCAAACTAGGTGTGATTTTTGTGTAATCTTGTTTTTTGAAAAGAAGAACGTGACCATCCCAAAGTCCCTTTTAATGAGAAACAACTATGCAGAATCCAAAGAAATATATGTCGGATCGTGCTACAGAATATCTCAGTCTGTCTTTGCTATATTGTTGCATTCTGATATAAAACAGCTCGCAATTTGAGATTTCTCTCATATTTTACAGCGGGGTAATCGGAGGTTTGACAAGATGGAAAATACTTGTTACAAAATTGAATCGAGCGACTGACGTTTGCACTCAAATATGAAGTTCCAAATTTCTCCTTCGGACCACAATGTAATGCATACCAATAACATACGAGTACACATAGCGGACTTCATTCATATATGAATATCTCCGGTCATGCAGCTTTACCTAGGAGAAAAACTACTGTCAAATGAGGAGATATTTTTTATACTGACGTGAATCCTGACTTTTAAGGATAGGTCGCTAATGTTTATAGTACAACTGTAAGATTCTTGAAAAAGTTCTTAATATGAATTTATGTACAACCCTCTTTCTTCAGCCGGATTTTTGACCAACATCTACTATATTCAGGGAATCTTTATTTTAATTTCCAGACCTATGAGTTTGCTTGGGCTTAGTCGGTTTCTACCGGGAGAGGTTAAGGAAGGACGAGTAAAATCACCTTAGGCTCTTTATTCAAAATTAAAACGAGTTAGCTCGTCTAAAGTTGTGTGAGTAAGCTCGTATAAAGTTGAGAAACACTAATGAAGTCAAAACGAGATAACTCGTCCTTGCCGGAGGAGGGGTCCTTGCGTGCTGGCTTTCCAGCAGCAGAGCAGGCAATGAGAGTCCATCACGACCTCAGGCCAGCGGTGTTAATCCCTCCTTCGGTGCGTGTGAGGCTCCACGTCGTCCTCTCCGTAAGAAGTTGCGATTGATGGAGTAGCTGAGATGAGAACTGCTGCTCATCAGTCATGCTGTGTTCCGAGGCAAACTCTGTGGCGTACATAGCGCCGGCACTCCCATTTATCTCACAAGGCTGTTATTACTCAGCCACGGTCAAGGCCGTCGAACATTCAAATTCTTGGTTATCACGTAAACCAACGAACTGTTTCCAAGGTTCATTGGGCTTAGGTATAAGAACAGTGTGATATTTCTGTTTATCACACGCATTTTACGAAAAACTTCTTAATCGTCACACCGACACAGAAAAAGCTCGTAAAATAATGAAAATGGAATCGCTTCCTGCATTTTTAGGTTTGAAAATAAAACTTCTAATACTATGTCTAATTATCTACATTGTGTTTTTTAATAAGTCGTAAGCCATATGTGTGAGAAAAAAATAGAATTTAAATTATAGTGTTTATGAATGGACAGTTTGTTTTTTAACTTTAGCAGTGCTTATGTAACATTGAAGTAACCCTCTACCGTTAGTTCGACTCTGTTTATCACTGTAAGGGTGACGCAAACTTAAAGGAAAATGTGAAAATTCAGGTTAAGAGTAATTTCAATGAATATAATGAGCTGCAGATATGATTTCTAAAACAAAGTATTGTTATTTAAGATGAAGTACAAAGCATATTTTCCAAGAGTGTTCAAATTTGATACTGGAAAAGCACAAGCCTTTTTAACAAAGCAGAACCCATTCTGTTTTACATTACAGCCCGGATTTTAACATACTTTTTAACACAATATCGACCATTGTTATGGTACTTGTAACAGCTGACCAATTTTCATGTCCTATTCCCAGTCAAAATTTGTCGTCTAATTTGCTAACCATTGCATCACGGCTGCACTGACGTCACCATCGTCTCCATAACGCAGTCTTTGAAGGCGCCTCTTCAGTGACAGGAACAAAAGGAAGTGGCCGCACAGCTGCCCACCAGAGGCAGGGCTGTCACAATTGAGGGATCGGTTAACTTCACGACAAGGCTTGTACCGCGAGGCTGAGCTAACGCAAGGTATCATCACGTCATGTAACTAAACACTACTTCGTCACCCTTCACAAGTAGCCCAGGCCCAGCACCCACTGACTACCACTTGTTCGGGCAGTTAAGCTTGGAAAAATATTTTAACAGCTGTGCTAGGATATGTATAAAAGTTTCAAAATAACTGTGATGCAGTAGTTAGTAAATCAGGCAGTTAGTTTAAATAGGGATGAGATATTCTGTCCTACGATACGGTAAATACTTTAATACAATCAGGAATTATTTTAAAATAATGGTTAAGATCCAGGTTTCCAAGAAAAATTTATTATGATTGTTAGAAGTTTCCGGGGGTTTATATATTCAAAGAGGTAATTACTTGGGAAACTTGGCTCGTCACAAAGTTAATCTGAATTATTTATTTCTTAATCTCCAGTATCCACCCAGACAGCGACAAAACAACAGACCTATTATCTCATACTAAGATAGTCACAATATTTAAGCAAAACGAGCTTGTGAATTTGAAAACTATCATCCCTAGTCAAAATCGTGCTTGACAGTGGGCAGGCCGCAGGTGATTACCCCGCGTTTACGGGGATGGCTGGCCCGCCGATGGGTTGTGGCAGCAAACAGAAATGTCAAATTTGATGTAGAAATCACCAGGCCCAACCAGGCCCTGGCATGCAGACCTTCACCGAGAACTCCTCTTCTAGCCTGCCTTAAATTGCGGCCACACGAGCTGACAGGGCTGTCTTGCGGGGCCTCTGCACCTTACAGTTTTATACAGACGGCGGAGGCCGAGTGTATTTTGTTTGCCGCAAATTTATACCGATTTGCACAGCGGGAGAGAACTCGGCCGTTTCTTGGGTTGCTGCTGTGATCCGTCCTATCTGGGGTCTTACTGCCGGGATCCCCCGCAATACAGGTCTCAAGTTTTGAATGGGTTATGGCTTTTCTATGGCAGATATGACGGCGTTAATGACATGACGTCTTCAAGAACTGTATTTTTTAAGCCGTGTCATATCTTTGTTTTTTCAACTATGATATGGAGGCTTATAGTCAAAACCGTAACGTAACGTATGTAACAAAGTATCACTTGGGTTTTGATGTAAATACATGAATTTATAATGTCTCATTGTTTTTTGAGAGTGTGAAATTTTCTTACGCTGTAGACTGTGAAGAGCACCTTTGCAATTTAGTAAAATGAATTCAGTGTCAATGTATAAGTTGTCTAATTGCTATCTTATTTACCAAACTTTACATTATTGAAAGTAATTTCAATAAAAAAATTTTGCACATGTTGTACGTGAAATAAAAAAATAGTCTCATTCATCATATCAGTAGTGTTTTCAATCAAATTCATTGTATCACGGTTGATGCTCAAAAAACAAAATTAAAGCGTCTTTGGAGATAAAAAGCCGGATTTCAGACATCGATGGAGACAGCGTCGCTTCAACATCGTGGACCCTAATTGCATTTCCGCTAACGAAGAGCTAAACGAGACGTCAAGAGAATAACGGGAACTGTCCAGCAAATTAAAACTTGAGGACTTGATCATTTTAAAATTGAGGGTAGGTTAGTTGTTATTATTTTTGATAAATTTCAGGTCGAAAAATGGCATAATCCTAAGATAGGTCAATATTCCCCACGTGTGTGCTAATGGTAATCAATCAGCTAATCAAAAGTGAGCTGAAATGAAAGGGAATTACACGGAAGGTAGTGAAAAATTTAGGTCAGATCTAATGAAATGGAGCTAAAAGTGTTCAGGTAATTAGAATTGGGAGCAAAAATAGCTAATTAGTCAAATGTTTGATCAGAAGGCCAATCAGCAGAGTGCCCTGAGGAACATTATCGATCCGAACGCCGCCCAAGCGTGGTAAATATTTTCGACTCAATCCGAAAATAGAAATTGGTCAGAAAAACGCGTCCAGTAAAGCAGGACTACAGTCGATCGATGAACAAATATAAATATTGAAAGTGCTAATAGGTTGCAATAACAGCACTTTGATGGTCAAGTACACGTGAGAAAGTCAATGACCGATTTTGAGGGGGCTTTTGAATTTCGAACATACAGCTCCAACTTTAAGTGCTGATTTTGAATGTTGAACCCAGAGCTCCAATTCTGAAGGTGTGCTTTGAATTAGGAACGTAAGTCTCAGATTTTGAGGATTGACCTCGAGTTTGTATCATACGGCTACGATTTTCCGACAACCCTGTAATTCTCTTCAACGTCATACAGTAAGAGCATCAGAAATAGCGACTTTAACAGGCCTTCCTCAAGCATCACTCTACAACTAGTTTTCTTTAGGCTCTGTAGAGAGCACTAGCAAGCTACATCTCTATCGCCTAAGAGCTCGAACTAGGCTCGCAGTTATACACGAAAGAGGATAGAGAAGCTTAGCACAGGACGGCTCAGGAAGCGGCAGGATTAATAAATTGTTTCTCTGAGTAATGAAGATGGTGCTGTTCGAATTTTGTATCAATTATACAACGGTTGCATGCAATGTTCACCAAAGGATGCTATATTTTGGAAGAAAGTTTTGCCTGCTTTAAAGTTTCATATCAGTTCCATTCTTTCAATACAGCAATTTTTTTCACGTAGGAAACATTTGAGTTTTCAACAGGACATTTGAACCATGTGCAGCTATGTGCATGGACATTTTTACGCCTTGTCATAGGAACTTAAACTGTTGTTGTGGATAAGTTTAATCGTTTGGCATTTTTTATTATATTTTATTTTTATAGCACCATTTTTTATACCGCCAATATTTTTGGCGGTACATATCTGTAATGCCCATGTGATGCACAACGAGTGATAGCAATAGATAAACTGTACATCATTTCTTTTTTGTATCTTAGAACTGACTGCTACGTAAGTCAAAAACTTGATGTTATCTTTAATTCGAAACCGCATTGAAAGCGTGGAAAGAGTGCTCTAGCTTATTTTAGACCGAGTAATTGTAATTCTTCAATCGCCGTGACTGATTTTGGTTCTTGGTTAAACTAATTATTTAAACATTTTGCAGTACCTAGAAATAACTAGGCATTTGCTCAACTATATTTTTGAGGTGTTTTAAAAATTTCTAGCTCTGGTCTGGGGTAACGATTACAGGAAATTCAGAAAACACATACCCACGAGAATAATTCAACAATCTCAACAAAACAAAATTTATTGACGACTAAAAAATCAATTTTGTAAAAAAATGTAAGAAAAAAAAGTATTTGAGCCAAATTGATATCATGTTAAATCAGTGTTATATTTTGCAGAATTAAAGTATAATCGTTAAAAAACTTGTAAATCTTTAAGAAACAACAATAAGCACATGTGATGTGAACAAACTACGATCGGCACAATCATTACCTCTCCAGATCTTATTGAAGATGGATGTTTGGTGAATACAATGCCGAAAGTCAAAGTAATACCCGAAGCTGTTCGACAGTAAACAGTTGGACTTCGGCATGAAAGATTAACTTACAAGCAAATTGCTGCACCTGTTATTGTTCCATACTGAAGTGTTAGGGCAACAGTTTGGAATGGTCGAAAGAGAGACGCTGAGGAAATTTCCAATCAGCCATGGAGCGGGGCCTCCTCGCAAGATCACGGGCCACTCTCGACGTACGCCAAAGGCTGCGTTATGAGATGAATGAGCCCATGACAACCTGTACATACATACAGAAAGGACTAGAGTTACAAAAAGTTCAAGTCTGTTGAAAACCGGTCATTAGAAAATTGTATTGAAGTGGTCTACGTATTTTCACTCCAGTCAAAACTCCTCTTCTTACAGCAGTGCATGGAAAGAACCATTTAACGTTTGCCGAAGACCATTTGACACAGAAATTAAGTTTTTGGAAAGGGTTGTACGATCCTATGAAAACAAATTGAACTTTTCTGCTGAAACGACGCTCGTCATGCCTGGAGGAAAACAGGGATAGCCTGTGATCCCAAGAACACCACCCCTACAGACCGTCACGCGTGGAGGAAGCAGAATCATGGTAGCGGGCTTTTTTATCCTCCATGGTGTAGGGGGACTACACTCCATTATTAGAAAAATTTATAGTTCCATGTACATGCAGGTACTGGGGCAGAAGCTGCTTCCAAGCGTAGGAAACTTCTACGGCCGGAGCAAGTGGAACATCCAGCAGGGCAATGATCCCAAACATAAGGCAAAATTGACAAAAGAATGATTCGTAAGTGAGGAAATAAGTATCGCTCTATGGCCTAGACAAGCGCTTGACCTCAATCACACTGAAAATTTGTTGCGAATATTTGAAGCTGAAGGCTGGCCATGACAGGAGTCAGTGGAACCTCGCTGATGTGAGAATCGTCCGGATGCAAGAATGGATCAACATACCCCAAACGGAGTGCTGAAAGTTAGTTTCCAGTTACAAAAATCGTCTCCATGCTGTTATCCTAAATAGAAGCCCTGCTACTGAGTACTAAAGATTTGCTTTTAGTTTTGGGCGAATTCTTCTTTTCCATATATTTTCTGCCTGTAATTAATTTTCTGTTTTGCAATACATTTTTCTCTTTTGATTGAATATCCTTATAATAAAGTGTTCCCTGAATTACTTTTACTCTTAGCCAAAACAAAAGCTCGAAATTTTCAAAATACATTGAAAATACAGTTGAACAAATACTTACGTCCTGGCACTGTATGTTCAAAGAAGAACTTATCTTAAGCATCTCTACAATTGGAGATTGGATTGGGCATCATTTCATACTCGAGAGCTTGACTAACGCGAGAAGATTGCCAAGCTTTTCAACACTGGGGCAAATGCTGCCTTGTTTCGTCCTTCACAATGATAGTTCAGTCGTGGATTAAAGTTAAAAGATAACGATAAATCGAAGAAGGATTGAATTCATTATTAATCAGATTTAAAAGAAATTTTAATTTAAGGACGTGATTCATCTACACATCTAGAAATTAAAACTTTCATCTGCGTAACGATATCTGAGATACTTGGAGGTGTAGCCCTTGGAGAGTAGTGGCAGATCCGTCCATCAGGGACAGAAGATTTTAAAAATATTTTCGGATTCCCCATGATTGCAGATTTATGTGTGATCCGTTTTCAATGCTCTGTTGATTATTATCGGATGATAAACAGGCTTTGTTTGTCATTTATGTCGATCTAAATCGTAAAATACAATTTTTGACTTTAATTGAAGTAGGAGTTTGTTTTTTTCCAGTTCGTTAACCTTAAAATTTTACGAAGCTGCAAACGTGCGATCTCAATGCAAATATAAGTGAAACTTTTCAGTGAAACTCTGAGTGAAGAAAAATATATTAAGCTGTGTACATATTTGAAACATATGAGCCATTTATTTACTTCATAATTTATGTACGTATAAAACAGTATTACCACAAAGTGAGAACGAGTAAAGTAGATTGAGGAGATGCACCTCTTGTGGGCCCAAATATCCAAGCTACTGGGCTGCTAATGCAATCTGAGTAGAGAAAGGAAAGGATTTATAACTTAAAGTGCATTTTGTAAGGAAGAAAAGTTTAAATGCATACCTCTCGGTAAAATAAGTATCAATGACTGAATAGGTAGCCCAAAATTACGAACAAAGGTTAGTAAACATGGTACGAGTAGACAATTGAAACGGATGATCCCATGCATACAGCCATAAAAATATGCATTTACAAACGTGGAATTAAAAACATAACTAGTTTACTCATGTCCATGCATTTGACCTTCAACCAAATTCAAATTATTGTTATAATATCTTTCAAGGCTTCTGGCTGTCGAGCGGAACTCTGTGCACATAGGTTAAATGATTTTCTGTTTATTTGCCTGAAATTTGTTTCTAGACTTTGTACGTATTTTCATTATTTGTAGAGTATTAGTTACCAGTGATGAATCATCGTGGCTGGGGTATTGTATAATATATGTGTAAGTCCTGAACCTCTGGCAACTCTGCCATTTGAACCTTCTTCAATGCTGCGGAGAGAATATCCATCAAATCTCACTGAACACATACTCTGCTCACATCTCCGTCTCACTTCGTCAAGTGTATAGCAATTTTGTTTTTGAGTTCGCAGCCTTACTGCGGGAACTGCTAGAGGCCGGCGACTCTCGTGCTGCTCTTGTGTACTGAGCTGGCATGGACTCGATCTCTGTCGGTCCATCTTTTCAGAACGGCTTTTCAATTCGTTCCTCATCCTTTACCCTAGACGTGGCCCGC
>VOMN01080339.1:773-11370 GCA_014899125.1 Orchestia grillus
CAACCGGCAAGAACAACCGGCAAGAACAACCGGCAAGAACAACCGGCAAGGACAACCGGTAAGGACAACCGGTAAGAACAATCAGTAAAACGGCCTCGACTATGTAGTTTAACGCGTTGTGTAGAACGACACACGATTGTTTGTTGTAAATTAGGCAAGGTTTCTTAACATGTTATGGCATCTAACGACAGCGAAGGGGAAAAAGCATTTAGTTTGACTATAGAAAAAAGGGAATTTTTGCATAAGGCGTGTTCCCATACATGCAGAATCCCTTGCGAATGGAAACATCAAGTTACGAATGAAGATAAAAAACGGAATTAGCGAAGAAAGTGTGAAAATTGGAAGAAGCAAAATTGGGCATGAAAGACTAGTCCCGAAGACCTATTTATAGCTGCAGTAACTTAACATTGTTCCCCAGGGGACGTCAGTCCCTGTTGCATACGGAAGACAAACCAGACACCATTTCGGTTCATGCGCGCCTTGAGAGGAAGACAACTCATTATGACGTCTAGCTGCCTTGCTGCCTACGCAAATGATGGTATTTGTTGAACTTCGCTTAACACATGTTCCAATTCGACTGCATTCGAACAAATTCAACTCCTCTGATTACTTCCCTGCAATAAATTTAAAAATGAAAAACAACCTTTATTAATTACAACACGTTTTACCGTTGATTTCAATGCCTTACAGCTACTGGTGTGGTGAGGGATGCGAGGAATGTGTGATTCAAGCTTCCTTCTCCAAGGGAAGTACTCCGTGGATTGCGTGAAAAGCCTTGCCAGAGCCAAGGCTCGAACCCTGATCCTCTCGGCTGTCAGGCCATCACACTAACCACTATACTATGAAGCCCACAAAAACAACATCAAGAGATATTGCAGTTCACAAAAACTACGGAATTCGTGAAATGCATGTGACATGTGAAGTGATTATGACACAGACGTCGAGAAAAATGGGGAACTTGAGGATTTCGTTGTATCAGACGGATCGCACAACTGATCTCAGAAAATGATGCCGACACTTACGTCACACAACATTCATGCCAGCTGTGATGCCGACACTGAGGTCACACAACATTCATGTCAGCTGTGATGTCGACACTGAGGTCACACAACATTCATGTCAGCTGTGATGCAGACACTGAGGTCACAAAACATTCATGTCAGCTGTGATGTCGACATTGAGGTCCCACAACATTCAGGTCATCAAAATCTGAAAGTATATGTGTCAGAGTTAAATAACCGTTAATGGATTCATCAGGCAAATCTCAGATTCGAAATATATTGGCAACCGAGAGCGTGATCTCTTGCGCACGAGATTCATGCAGATTCAGGGACTCAGCCTTCGGAACATTACACTGAAGACGAGCATTCAATTCAAAATTATACTTTAGCCCACTAATCTTACTCTTTGGCATATCCCTATTTCAACCGTGTATATACATGTAAATATGGATCATAATATGTTCCCAAAATATTTTAATAATATTCGTGTTTCGATTTTTGATACTTATGGCATAGATACACATGTTAACTCTGAGAGTTGCATATAATAAATATCATTTGAATACGACACTCATCGCAAAATATACGGTAAGTGCATTAAGAACATTGGTCATAAATTTAAAAATATTGCATACATAATTCTTTCCTTGCTTTAATGAGAACATCGAAAATTAACCCATAATATTTGTCTGGAAGATTCGAAGTTCTCCATGCACACTCACATCAACTGGCAAGACTAAGTCGAAATAATTCCGCCTGAAGTCGAAGTCAGCAGCTCTGAGGACTTGAGTTTCGACAATTTTGTTATCGATGACAGAAAACAGCGTCGCTTTTTCCCTGTCGGACACAACGAGGAAAGGCTGCCCGAGGTTGAGGAAGCAATGCCAGGTCCTGGCTGCGGCGTTCAGAGGAACGCTTCCCAGCGGAGTGACAATGAGCTCAAAGCTGGAGGTGATCTGGGACAAACGAGGTGTCAAGATTTCTAATGAATCAACTCCATACGAAAATTTTGTTCGCGAGAGCTGCAGACAAAATTATGAAAAAAAATTCAAGATTTTTCTGAGGCTATGAAAAATTTAGCACACCTCCAATGAAGGAAAATTGAAAGAAACTAGTCTAAACTGCCCTGAAACCACTCTCATGAAACTGTCTTTCCATAGTAAGTCTGCTTTTGATCGGAAGGTACATGTACATAGCCTGACATAACACGAATCGTGTTGCTGCTACAAGCGCTACCGCTGAACAGATTCGTATACTTTCATGGCATATAAAGACAAAAAAAACTACTAATTAAGCTTTCATTGGCCTTGAAACTAACGTTCATCCTCCGTCGTAATAAGTGCCCAAAGACCGACATTTAAAAGGCGGACACTGTGGTGTTAAATCAGCTTTCTATTCATAAATATCATTTAAGAAATTCTATGTGTAACATCCTAGGATATTCACCCAACTAGGAAGCTTTCACCCAACTAGGATCCTGGCTACAATCCTGGCCTAATTTTCATTCAACAGTTAAATCGGAAGCTTTCACTTCTTTATTTACTTCGATCTTTTAATCATGTGAACTTATTCAACTATTGATCATAAAATATGAAGGAAAAGAAAGTTCATTAAATCTTACGGTCATTTCAAGCGCAGTCACAGCAGAGGAATTTGAAACGAAGATGAAGGCTCGTTCCGACGCCTGCAAGAGTTTCATCTCGCTCCCGTTATAGGCTTCCCATATGGTCAGCGTCCTGCAACACATGTCAAGGATCACTATATGCAGCATTCTTTAGGGCTTGCTTAGTGTTAGCCAACATGTTGTGGGACTGCTGTGGAACACATGTAATTGGAGAGCAAGGAAAATAAGTGTTTAAATCCGTCAGACCCACCCCACCCTACATACAGACCGTATATTCACACCCACCCCTCAAGTTCAGCAAATTCAGACCGCGTGCACCGAGTTAGGACCCAAGTAACCTCATTTATTATATTCATACATATTATTTTTAAGGCATACATCGATCATTTTATTGTATTTTTCAAGATGAAAAACTCAGATTTAAGGATAAATGGAAAGTTACTTGGGAGGTCATTATCATTGAATTTTCAGTTGAATGTCTCAAAAAAATTTCCGGTGACTACCACCATGATTATGCCTTTATTTGCAGTGAGAGGGTAAGAAGTGCGTGTTTTATGTGCGAGATGTACACAAGTGACCCTCACTCAAGAAAGAAAGAGGTCAGGTGCGAAGTACTTCCGCCGCTGTTGCGAAAAAACTAGGAGACGAGAAGTTCGGAAAACCCTGCACGCTGTCGTACTTGTGGTTGAAGTCGCGCCCGCTTCTATCAAACGCGTTAATTTCTACGTGACTTGGCGTGAACACGTTCGGGAGACTAAGTACCGGCATCCACACACACGGGCATGCGGGCATTTCATTCACTTTAGGTCGGGGATTGAAGCGGAATATATCCCTGAGAAGCGCCGACTTCCCGGAGAACACAATGACAATTTTTTAGGATGAGTTATGTTGAGAGTCCAGTGAGATTTTATTTCTCATTTTTTCTTAATTAAGGATTGAATTTCAGTAGGGGTTGTAAGGACCCATACGTGCTGATGACCTGCACCTTCAACGCCTTACTGATGCCTTACTTTTAGGTACATTCTCTCAAGGCAATAATTCGGAAGAGTAAGCCATGACATGCATGATTAAGGGGAACTATCGATATCTGATTAACATGGGTGCTTTACTATGTTTAATTCGAATTTTTCTGCCCCTTAACTGTAATTGTTAACTTCTTACTGTTCTCCTACTCGAGACTTGTTCAACAACATTGCATTCTAACTTACTTTAATTCGTACTCAACTTGATCCTCTTCCAGTACGATTTGCTGGACAAAATGCGCGTCTTGACCAGCTCGGAAGGTGACCAGGTAACGCCTGAGCAGGACTGCGCCGGCCTGCAGCAGCGGCACCTCGGCCACCGCGAGGGTCGTGATGGGAGTCCCATTGTTGATCTGCGTGGTCTGGTGGATCACGGGGCGCAGAGCTGTGATGCTCGTGCCATCCTCATGAAATAAAAATGTGAAACTTAGAACATAGATACGCATTTTTTCAGTTATGCGTAATTTTTACGATAGTTAATAGTATTAAAAAAACGTACGTACATGTTATAAGGCGGTCAGGAATGACAATTCATGCACAATTTGTAAAGAGTTTGCGTTCATTTTAATACGTCCTTATGTAGAAGTATTAAATGCTCGTGCAACGAGAATTGTCGAGAGTAAAGCTTTCCTATAACGCAACATTATACTTTCCTTCCATTCTTGTATATTTTTACATTAGAATACAAAATCTGCTCAAACGAAGAGCGAACTTAAAAACATAGCTAATAAACTACAGTACCGACCGAGCTTCTCCAATTCAGTCCCCCAGAAATAAATTTATCACCTAGTCACTCTGAGACTGGAGTTATTCTAGTCGTATTATGGAAGAAACCGGTGCAATCAACCTGTAGCAAACGATGAGACGCTTCATTGAAAACATTACTGAGTAAAATTTGGCCTGAACATCCGAAAACGGGAACCGAAAACGGGAACCGAAAACGGGAACCGAAAACGAGAACCGAAAACGAGAACCGAAAACGGGAACCGAAAACGGGAACCGAAAACGGGAACCGAAAACTGGAACTGAAAACTGAGTTGTCGCTAAAAGCGCTTCGAAGATGACAACATGAGCTGATGACAACGTCTCAAATGGCCTTGCATATTTGATCGGCTAAACACAAAGCAAGAAAAATTAATTATCAGGATGGCCTTCGACGTCAATTAACAGTTATACTGATGCTTTTCGTTCTGCAGTTCCTGCAAACTGTCGCCAGACGGCACGAGGAGTTACCGAGGACGTCGGTGTTTGTATTGCGTCGTGAGAAAAAGTTTTGACCAAAAACTTTGCATGCATCTTGCCGGCTGAACTCTTACTACTTCTGTTGAAAAATTATGAAATAAAATCTAGTGAATATCTTAAAATTGATCAACAGTTGAAGAAGCAGCGTATACTTGATAAAAATCACCACTGGGGACAAACACTGCTGAGAATTTGGAATCCAATGAGTAACTATCACACAGGGTTGGACGAATGTCACCACGACCGAAAAACGCGTACTAGATGAACGAATTTGAAGTGACAAATTCCTTTGACTATTCACAAGTGGTACATTAGGTCTGTTCTGCGAGGTTACGCTGTGAACAAGGAGTTCTACATAAAAATTTCCGAAAGTTCGAGGAAACATGTACGTCTAAAGAGGCCAGTATTGACAAGAGCTGGGCACCATGACGACGCGGAATCTCGCTCATCTCTCCTTGTTTTCAGGTTTTGCTCGTCTATAAAAGATCTGTTCACTCGCAGTATTTTTTAACTCGATCCCTGCGAGTTCCTTATGAAAACTCTTCATAAATTAAAAAGCACGAATCTACGATCTTCGCTTTTCCCCGTGGAAACTGCAAGGTGGAGGGCGGTAGAGATGGAATTCTGTCAACCCAGGGACCCTTCAAAAGGCTCCCTAGCTGCTTCACGTTGAAAACAAGATGACATTTCCAACTTCAAGATAATTTATTGCTCTTTGGCATAACTCTTGCATTACTTGAACAGACCAGTCTACATGCAGTCTTGTTTAGAGTACGAGATATGCACACATGATAATGACCGTCGAAGACAATCCCGCTACCGTACAATACAATAATTTCCCGATAGCTGAGCATTTCAAACACATATCAGGCAGTTAAATTCTCAGTAAAATTGTACTGCTCACTCACTGTGCGGTACAGCGCCACACGGTCTCTAGTGCCTGCAACAATAACTGTGGTTTGTCGGTGCTCCTGGTACGCAGTGGCCACCTCCATGCGTATCTTAGCATCTGAAAATTCAGAGTCAATACATTTCTACCAGGCTGAAATGCGAGGTTTACATTTTCATCGCCGATTCAAATTGTTAACACCAATATGTCAAGCGGTCATGTGCACAACTGGTTGCAAAATAAGTATCCTGTTTGAAAATAAGCTATCACACAGTCATGATGGTGGTGACTTGTGTAGAAGCCCGTGAGCTGATGTCAATTGCATGAACGAAGAGTTACGAGGCCTGAAAAAGCCCTTTCGTAGTAAAGTTACAGCATAAATCTGAATACTATATTTGTCCTGGTGTCGGGGGAAAAACGTATTGAACGTCTTCAATTATCTTATTAAGAAAATGGGACTCCAACTTTACAAATGCATGTGAATTGGCCAATAATAAGAACCTATTCAGGGTTCTTCATTCTCTGTAAACCGACATAAAAATTTACCGTCTAAAGCATCGGCATTTTCCCTTTCGTCACAAGTTTATTTGGACAATCTCATATCTCGCTTTGTTGAAAACCTAAGCAAAATAACATACATAAAGTATCATAGCATTGCTTGTATTAATGATTTGAAAGTGTCTACTGCAAACCAGCAAAGCTTCAACTAATTCTGCTGCGAGTCGCCGTCCACCCCTCGTATTGCGCCAAGCCCTATAGGGCTGACGGGCAAAGTCGTTATTCTGAAAATCGGACTACTTTTATTAACAAATGGGTAGCTCAATGGAAACGTCTTTTAACCCCGACGATTAGCCTTAAAATTTCCCCATACTCGGGTACATCCACTCAAAGTCATGAAGGTATCACTAGAAGCTCCAGAAGACACCGAGTTGTCCGTATCGTGATTTAAAATGTGAAGCGTTTCCAGCTCCCTAAATACTCGTAGCTCGTCAGAATTAATTATTCTGTGTATGGAACAGAAATGACCATCTGAGGGAGTACCAAAAATACTCTCCACAAAGTGAGCGCGAGAAAGCTTTCCATACTTAATGTATAAACGTTAATTACTTGTTAATTTATTTAAATTATTTGCGATATTGCGGCTATGCTTAAATTGTGCGCAGTCGAGTCTTGCGTCATTACTCCAGCGAAGCTACCCGCCTTGCATACTTCCTTGTGATAGGAGGCAAGATAAACCAACTCTGAACGGTCAATGAAGAGAGTCCAGGTGATGACGAACCCACGGTAGTAAGCTGTGAGAAAGTTGGTTATGTACCCCGAGATTGGCACCACGAGAGGAGATTAGAGAGCGCTGACCAGTGCAACTTGAGTGGGGCGCAAGCTCCACAAGAGAGCTCGCAGGCACCATTGTTTGCAGCTCGTTTTGTCGAAGCATGTGTGGCTGAGGGTATTATGAGGTACCTGTTAACCATTAAGCCAGTTGGGTGAAGGGTCGGCAGGCATATGCTGCCGCTGACCCTAGCTTATTAGTTCCAAGGTACACTTATCTCGATGAAAAACTGATCACTGATTCGCTTTCACACTCAGGGTGCAACAGTTATTTCACAACGAAGTATCGTCCACAAATAAAGAAGCCGAGTCCGGAGAGAGTATTCAATGTTTCCCGACGCAATGCAAACGTAAAGACAGCCCAAAAGCGCAACATCAAACAATGAAACTCATTTGCCGCGCTAACAGCCTCTACACGTTTATGAACCAGACTCCAGGCTGAAACGACGCGCGTCCTGGAAATGTTCATCAAAATGGTTGACATTACGGAAAACAGAGGTCTCATCCGAGAAAACGCAGAACGTTTTGGGCTGCACTGTATGTTGCAACTTACTGAAAATGCGCATGGCTCGGATCCCTCCGTTCTACTGGGTTCTCTTGGACATGAACTGATCTTTTGCACCACGTACGACTTAACCAAGGCCATAAAGAACAAGTGTCACGCGGTAGCCTCAAACTAGCAACTCCTTGCCGAGTGCCCCACGTGGATTTTCCAGGTCTTCTTGGATACAAGTTTCGACGGAATCTATGAATCCGGGCGTTTTTGTTTTGTCCGAACGCCGACTATATGTAGTTCCAGGTGGCATATGTTTTTCACATCACCTGCGGCGTCTTCTAATTGTCTCCTTCGAACACGAAAGTCCGGGTAACTTTTAGGAATACAGCGATGTCGGAATCAAAGTGTCCTGCAGCCAAAGAGAATATGAAAGCAGGCCTCTTCATTTTCTGGATTAGCATAGGTTCTGTTATGTTAACCTACAATAAAAATTAATGCATTACGATGACTGACAGGATACTACGCTTCGAATGCACTTGTTCTGAAATGCCGGCCGCACCGTATACTTAATACGTATGCTGTCGGTCATAAGCGCTAATTAAGGATAAGCGATTTCATAGTTGCGTTAATACGTCTTATTGTGTTGCCATCTTGTAGGTTGAGTTAGCAGCTCTGTGAGACACCGGTACGTGCTGTAACTAAGCTGTCTCTATTCTGACGAAGTGCTCACTCAAACCGACCACGGCAGCGAGCACGAGTTGGACCAATAGCGTTGTTCAGCCTAATCTTTGACGCCTTATGAAATTGAGAGCGTTGAGTCAAAAAGGGTGGGAGGGCGAAATAAGGCCGCGGTACACCACGCTAAGGTCGGACGAAGTAATGAAGTAATTGATGATGCACCACCGCTGTGTTCCTACTGTACCTCGAAAGCCGATTTTGACTTCCGTGCTTTGATAACATGCGTGCTCTACAGTCTACACGGACAGCCCGCTGAGTCGGCGCGACATCTGAGCAAACTACCTCTGGCTCGTCGACCTCATCTTCAGTACACTAGCCTCTATCCAATCCGACGGCAATGAGAGAACCAGAAAAAAATCATTATGTTAACTGAATATTCTGATGAACACGTTTGAAAATTTAATCTTATTACAGTTTTTTGCAAAAAATGCTGTTCGTAATTCAACGATTTGACTACCTTTATGACATAATTTAATTTTCAATTGAATAAATGCTATCTCATCTATGTGTTTTAGAAATGCTTCTTCTATTATAATAGTATTGCATTTCTCTTTTCTCAGTTCACCAGACTTTAATGTACGATGATACATAGACGTGATAAATTTACCTACGCCAGAGATTACAGACGCTCATGTGAACAGCTGTGCAGAAGATGAGGTCTCTCGGCTCTCCTGTTTCTGAGACTACTGTTCGGTTGTTTCATGGAATTCCTAGTCATACTCTGAGCTTTTAGCCCCGGATAATAATTCACAGTGATAAAATCCGAAATAAGGTGAAGAAAATTGAGCAAGCACTAAAGTGGCCGACCTGCTGAGGTGCAGCGCGGGATGGCAGCCGCCGGGCCGACCCCCAGGCAAGGGCCGCACGTCTGGCCTCCTTCACAGGGGCAGCTGCCTGGCAAGCAGCACGCGCACGACTGAAAGAAAACGATTGCCGAACTAAATGATTACATAAACTAGATTATTAGCTGGGTAAAGCTCCCCTTTCACATGAAATATCATCCAATAAGCGAAAAATAGACCATTTAGTATGGACTATAAAGAGAACCATGAATCGACGCATAGGACGTCCTGTGCATAGAAGCAGTAAGTTAAGACGGAATAGAAAACAAAAATGAGAAATCAATCAATTAGGTATTAAAATTAAAAGAAGCAACGCGGGCAGTAGGGATAAAAATCGTAAAGGTCCACCTAGATCTGAGGTAATCAAGCGTCTTTCTGAGGTCACGCATCACCCTAGCATACGGTAAACAAACGTAACTAACCTAACACTATTTCCTACTCTATGCCTCCTGGGGAGTTGCTGAATTTAAATGCAAGGTCAACTCCCGTTGGAGAATTCTACCATTCATGATGGGTCAATTCCCATCAATGGAATGAGTATAAAATCGTTGTACTCGCGTGAGAAAAATGCTCCTTCAGGCTGCTCTACACCATTCTAATATAACTAACCATTGTTAATGTTGAGCTATTCAAGAAATCATAATGTATGCAATTTTCCCAGAGGTGAATGATTGCTTTTTACTCAAAGAATTCCGGCACCCAATGGGTTACGAACGTTAAAAAAGAAAATTAAATACGCGAGGTCTCGAAGACATTCTTTTCAACATATAACGTTAAAAATGTTATGAAAAATAGAATAGAAATGCAAAACATTGAAAAATGAAAATGGAGTAACAAAATTTAATAAAGGAAAGTTTTAAATAAAACGCTGAAGAACGCTTGCATGGGACTTTGCTTGAATAAGGACAACTGGTTCCAGCCTCAACACAAGATGAGCACGAATAAGAAATAGAGCTACAATAAAATTTCACGCCAAAGTTCCATCTAAAGTTTCGGAATTCAATCTTTTCATTGCTCATGGGAAATGGAAACTTGCAGAAAACCGATACGGTGGAATCGAAACACATGCTTATACTCGAAATATAACGTCTGGGGAAAATGGCGTAAATCCGTGCTCTGCATAATACAATAATACAAAATTTCGCCAGGCTTACATTTCAGACAGAAGGGATGTGCAAGACTTCGCCGACCAGCGATAACGAAGTGAATCACAAATGAGAAGCTCACTCCTCAACGCACCGCGTATAATGATCCTTTCAGCCCATCTGATCTCCAGACTATAAATAAAAACTCCTAAAAAATTGCTGAAACTTCAATCATTATTCTCATTACCAGTCAAGCTCATATTGTACAAGTGCAAACGTCTACATTACAATTGGAGGAATTTCAGGCGTTCCCAGTAGTCCAGCCCTTG
>VOMN01080340.1:0-44341 GCA_014899125.1 Orchestia grillus
AAACTCTTTTCCGTAATTTACTGGGTCGACCGCATGCGATGCAAAGTTTATTGTACTTATTCTGTGAAATTTTGTGAGACCTGCATGTATGTGGCGTTCGAAATACTGGCCATCATATACATAGCCCAGAAATGTTTTGATTTTGTTTGACCAGTTAATATCTACACAGTTTTCATTTGAAGCATGGACGTAGAAGCAATAAAATATCATTTCTGAGTGAGAAACTTCCAGTTCTTAAGTTATTCCTTCTAACAAAAGTAATCATCATGAAACTGGAGCCTTTCGGACATGAAAATGAGCTCTCATCTTGACGTGCAAACAAAATGATGTTAACGAAGATATCGCCCTTAACTTGTGGGAGTATTATAATTATCAAAGGTTGAGTTTGAAGTTTTACAACTTTATTACTTCAATATTTCCGAAGGTAGTCAAAATAAAATCCACTAGAACGCCATGATGAGAATCTTTATACGTTATTTGTCTCTCTAACATGAAACACTCATCAGATACTGCGTACGATTATAAATTCTATGTATGATTCATATAACGCATATGATTAGAAATCAGCAGCTTTTTATTCTAAAGGGTATCTCAATCAACATGAAACAACCGTCCGATCATTTTGACATCACGCGTTCATTTTAACCTACCAAGAGCTCAGGACAGACACTCCCGAGTGTAGAACACAAGAATCCCACTTGAGGGCTCTCACATGGTGACACCGAGGGCAAACATGTCGTCATAGCGCTGGCGGGAGCTGTAGTTCGGCACCATGATGCCGTTGCTGATCACCAGTCGCGGTGCCCCAGGCCGTGAGGGGAACAGCCCCACTGGATGGCCGGAGCTCAGCACCAGCGTCTGGTCCTCCGTCATCGTCGAGAGGTAGTGCATCGTCACCCAGAACTAGGAATTAATTGTGAATTCTTAGGTTAAGTGTACGTTTTGAGATGTTTCGCTTCCTCTTAGGAGATAAATCCTACGCAATGTGGTGCTCAATCATGAGTGAGCGGTCAGTTCAGTAGGAAGTCGATGTGCTGGAAGAATTCGAACAACTTGACTTTCACAATAGATAATTTCTTTCATCACATTAATTATGGCACCAGTACCAGTAAAGTTTACCGTGAAGTGACGTAGTCTAATAGTATGTTGGAATTTCTGCGTCGAATAACTTCCATATATATCAGGACACGTATGTGTATCTTCATACTCGTATGCATTATAAAATACTTTTGACGTCCACACCTCAACTAAGGCCTTTTGCGTGACATATCACAAGAAATAGATCTTAATAAATTAACGAAACTGATCAGAAGCTAATGCGCCACACATGAATAAAGAGAAACCAGTAAGAAGAGAATCCAGAGCACCTGACAAAACTCATCAGCTCTGTTAGGTCTACCAGCAGTCAATGTTCGTAAGAATGGAGTGAGTCGGTGTCAGTAGGACAAGATCAAAAGAGATGAGTCTATTACTTAGCGTACCAGAAAGACGTACTCAAGTCAAAATAAAAATACAGTGCACGGAAAATGGAAAGGCGACTAGTGAATAGTTTGTAATTCTATCAACGGATGGAAATAAGCCCGCCGCAAGCACTTTCTACATAGAGTGAAGAGTTTGAAACGGTATTAATGGTAGAAAAAGTAATGGTCTCCAGCTAGGTACCTGCGCCCAGTTGCTGAAGACCTGCCCGTTGCCGCCGTACGTGACGAGCTCCTCAGGGTACTGGGCCACCGCCGGGTCCAGGTTATTCATGATCATGAGCATGATGGCAGCCGCCTGAGGGGTGCGGCACGGGTACTCCTCCATAGGGTACGCCCTGGATCGAGGCGTTTAAATCATCTCAATAAAACAGGGATAGTTTAGCTATTAGAGTGATGTATCACTATTCAGACTGAGTGAAGTGAATGGAAGGTGGCAGAACAGAAACGAGCCAAATGGCCCATGTTTGGGTTTCTACTCTAGTGCCACACCGCCAGACATCAGTCACGAAGGGAAACCCGAATAGAAATAAAGCATCAGCGGCAGGAAAGTTAAAGAACTAAAAGTATTACTACCGCCTGCAATGAGTGATTACTATCACTACTGTAACTAACACCCAAAATTGCCCAGACCTGTTTTCGCAACCAAATAATTCATCTGGGATCTCGTCCTAGGTAAGAAAGGAACTAGAACGACTTTTTTCGCATTTTTTCTGATAATTGCTATTCATTACTCGTCTTACTTACTATGTATGGCTTCAAAAAAGTAAGCTTGAACCCATTATTTTTTGGAATGAACACGGTAATAAGTGAAATTAAAACTCTGAAAGAAAGCTTTCCTACGTACGTACATTAGATTTTTTAATCGAAATATAATAGTCCATGAAGAAAATAGTACAAGAAAAAGAATGGGAAATTAATGACGAATAAGAGCCGTATTTACTCATTCCACCGGTTTGGAGTAACGTGAAACACTCAATTTTTCTAGCTGTCGTAACTCGTTTTCACGGGTTCAATGACCATGTAAAATTAACAGCATAAGACTATATGAGAGGGAATCGAACAATAGATTTTGTATAATTTAATTCCGAATTTTAAAAGGACAAAAAGGACCCTCACGGGACTATACTTACATTTTCTGTCAAGAATCTTAGCCGTAGACTTGAAGGAAGTGTTCTCCTGGATTCTGAGATCTAAGGTGAGTGCGACGGAAGACGTGTTTTAAATTTACCTAAACATGAGCAGACAATTGCTGTCACTAGAACACGAGTGATGACTACTGAAAAAGTTTAGTACTTCAAATTGGTTAAAAAAAAATGTTATGGCCCTATTACGACCCGCCACTAATTTTCAACTTTCTTTTTCTCATACAAATACTTTCGTATGCAAACGATGTGGAAGTTTCTTGGTAAAGATTATCGAAGACAGAAAATATTGGTAATTTGAGTAAAAAATAGAGACCGGGTTCAATGTAGGTGCTAATATTGAAAAATTCTACAATGCTACAATGAAGGCGTGCTACAACAGAGACGTGCTAAGCAGAGACGTACTACAATAAAAACGTGCTACATTGGAGACGTGCTACAATGGAGACGTGCTACATTGGAGACGTGCTACAATGGAGACGTGCTACAATGGAGACGTGCTACAATGGAGACGTGCTATATTGGAGACGTGCTACAGAATGCCTCCCTGTCACCGGCGAGTACTCGAAAAGTGCCATAATTTTTCCGTAATAGGGCCCACTCATCATAATGTACAACAACCATCAAACATACAGAAGAGAAATTACAGACATTGTCGTTGGTGTTACGTGCTGACAACTTAATGCATAAATCACTTTGGCTGAATTTAATGTATCTAAATTTATTCATGTTGAGCACGTATAAGTTTCCCGTATGTGGAAACATGTCGCAAAAGCAAGTTACACGGCAAGTTACACAAAAAGTTACTCATGTCAGTAAGACTCTCTAGCTCGCGCTTTTGTGGCAACTATATGGTAGAGAAACTGATATTTATGTTGGTATCTGTTCGTGTTGATATTAGTGTATAGGAACTGACTTACTATATTACTTTTTCCGTAAATTTCCATGGGTTAGATATGTGATCTCAATTCAATTTTAAGGCTGAATGGATGTTTGAAATGCGATGGACAAACTATGATTTATATCAATTCCGTGAAAATAATTTTTCTCCTTCAATGTGATGGAAATTTGAAGCAGGAAAATAAGTTTTAGAAATATGACAACACAAAGAATGATTATTTCAAGGTGTAGACTCACTCTATTTCATTGATGAAAAGCGTTTACGAGCCGTGGGTGTCGTGATAAATATTAGATTGGAAGAAAATATGCCTTCTAAATATTATGATACTGAATGCTGCAGAAGTAAATTATCAACGCAAATAGCAAAAATTCACTTCTGTAGCATTAATTTACCTAGCGCGTCTATTAATTACTTTTGTGAGGCTTGCACACGAAAAAAACAGCACAACTTAACCCATTATTCTGGATCACGATACTTTGAAGGAGCCCCAAGTCTTAAATAACAAGTGTAAATCTGATTAAATCAGTGGACCGGTCCTGGGCTTGCAAATGTGGTGCAGTGCTCAACCTGAGCCTGGCAGGCCTGGCAGCGCGGGAGCCAACAGCCAGGCTGAACAGGCCTGACCATGGAATGATTCGTTTTTTTTTTGGTCTTCGGTATCGTAAAAAAGTGACGTAAGTGACCTTTCGAACGCAGTTGCTCTTAGTCAGCTGAGAACTTGGCTTTACATGTAAATGGGTTGTGAAACCGAAGGCAGAAATAGGGGATCCATGGTATAAGATGTTCACGTACTTCAAGGGCTGAAAAAGATGGAGAAGCATGAGTAGCTACGTTCACGGTGCAGTACTGCGATTTGCAACGACAGAAACTGTGCTTGAGGAAGTTGGATTTGCGAGAGCCCAATTTCGCTTTCGTTTAATTCTGAAATAGACTACTGATCTCAGAATACAGACCCAATTTTATCAACGGTGGCTTAGGCTCTTGTTTTGTCTATGAAACTGTTATCAGTTGAGTTGAGTAATTGATGCTCATTTAATGCGTAAATGAATGCACAAATTTCAGGAGAAACAAAAACTCAGGCAGCATGTATAAAAAGAATTTCACAAACGTGATAACTTAGAACAGCACTCTTGATTCGTAAATGAATTATGTCCGACTGGATGGTTATCTGGGCGCATATATTACCTAACGGCCTTGGTGGCGCCCGAATGCACAGCTTAATTTTTGGTGACGCCCGCTGCTGCGCCAGCAACAAGATGTTGCGCGCTCCAACGAGTCTCGAGATGCTATCAAGTTACTGCTGTCAGATGAAGGCGATGAGACCGTAGCGATGTTTGCAAGGCAGCAGGGTCAGCCGTTGTGCTGTTGCTGATAATGACTGCAGCGTAGCGCGAGCAAGAATGTGGTCGCTTACTCTTGTTATCATTCGAATTCGGGACTGGGTTTTTAGCAAGTGAGAACCGGAAGACCTATGTTCACAGTCCGAAATGCTCGTTGTATTGGAGAACTCAAATAGCCGCCTGTGGTTGATCTACGTTAGGTGTCAATTAACTCGAAAATAGAACCAGTCGCACGCGATTCATAACAAGTTAGAATGTCAGCCTGCGTCTTGAAAAATTCGTAAAACGATTAGAATTCACTATTTGAAAACGCAAATCAAACTCATCCTTTCAAACTTAGGAACTTCAAACCGGAGTTGAAAACATATTTTCACAAATATTGAAGTCATGTTCAATCTGTTCCCACCGCGATCAAGATAGTTTTTAAAACTCTCACCTTTCATTTAAGACCCAACGGCTTAGGAAGTGGAGAGACCATCCTAAAATCCTCACGAACTAGTAACCTCACCATGAATACAACCGAAAAAGATTTTCATCATAACAATACATATGAATGTACATAAGCTTCCAACTGTTGATTTTTTTGGACAAGTCAACTGTATCTACGACAACGCAAAAGCTGTTGACATCTTATATGCCACACCTTTCAAAATGCCATCGAGAAAGCTCCCCACGATCGCTTACGGCCATAGTTGAAGCCTATGGACGCCCTATTAAAAATCAAGCGTAGTCAATTTCGCATAGTCCAATGGTCAGCATCTCAACTGCGTAGTCATTATGTCCGCTGTAAAGCATTACTGCCAAGATCTGCGAGCGGCCACTAGCCAATTTCTAGCCTTTAGAAATAATCTGCGCAAAACTACCAGAATAAATCAGAAAATCGTATACAATCACTGCAAAGAACTGCCTAAAGCCTACTATGCAGCTGCACTAATTTTCAATTGTGTACGAGCTAATAATTTTCAATGGATACGAAACTGGCTCAATGGTCGCACTCAACGAGTTATGAAGTATTAGTCCAACTTAATAGACTAGTGTATAAGTTCAAAGTATCATTAATCTATGTATTCTTCACATGCCTGATTAAAGCAACATTGACGTACAGTATGTAAGTGCAATGACAGGATATTTCAAGTTAAATTACGCTGATTGCGGCAGTTTTTAACTATTCACGAGTTTTATTTAATTTTTTCATTCCAAGTCCGTTTGTAGAATTAGTTGGGGGCGAAAGGAAGTTAAACTTTCCAATTAAATACCGTAGACTTACACTAGATGTTACATACTCGTACGTCATGCTGATTTATGTACCATACATTCGTGTGAATCAGAAAAGTGTCAGAAAGTATCATGTTTTCTTTCAGCGTACTAATCCGTAGGTATCCGAAGCCTCAACCAAAAAAAAACGTTTTAAGAGCTAAGATGCACTAAAAATAATCATCACATTAATTCATGCATTACCTATTTTAATATCCAGTTTTTCGATCTCCCGAAAATTTCTAGAGGGCTCCACGTGCTTTTGAAAATGCACGCAATAGATGGTGAGGGCCCAGTCTCGAGCTCGCAGGAGAAATGAGAGCGCGTAATAACTCACTTCATAGGACATCTAGGGACGAAGCGGTACATGTAGATGTGCCCGTACTCTCGCAGCTCTTGGCCGAACTCTTCTGCCAGCTGAGCGTGGAGTGCCGCAGGCAAGTAGCGCAGGGCGTTACGCAGGGCCAGCTGCAACGAGAGCAAACACTTCTAAGATGACGGGTCTCATTTAAGTTCGTCTCATTTATTCTATTGTTACAGTGTGGAGTATATATGACGGCACCTGAGCAGTCATGGTAAAAGAGTGCACTAACAAGAGCATCAATTCAACATGTACTGCGGTTTAGGATAATTCAGACGGGCGCAGTGCGCTCTTTCAATAATTTACACCAGGGTAGAGAACAGTTTAACGAAAAGAGAATTTTGACCAATTTTGACGGGCCCAACCAGTGTCTTTAACTCTATTGGAAAATTCTAATTTCTGGCTACCGCTTTGAAGCTTTGAATTGACAAAGTAGTAGTAAATACATCTTTGCTCCTTGCCACCCTTGAGAGAAGTGCCGCAACAGGTTTTCGGAAAGCATGAAGGGCTTAACCAAAATGTGATATCCACACTCATTTGCCAGCAGGGAGTGGGGTGCGGTGCGGTCAGGAACGACACCAAGCGTACCCCATGCACTCCTAAGGCTGAGCTTGCATAAGTAAACTGCATTAATTTCATAGCTACCCAATTATTTTTACGATAAGATCGCTGCTACTCGTGTCTTTGTGCGAAGAACTATCTGCAGCTTATGCATGTGTACAATAAGAATGCAAATAGGTTTGTGAGAAAAACTAGCCGCAGTTTTATGAAACGATTCAACAGTGCGCCATTGGTCCTTTTAGGGTTAAGGCAAAGTTCAAGGGCCTTCCAAAGGACATCGAGGAGACAGCATGCATCAGGTTCTGAAGGCCTCTAGAAGCCGTTGGAAACTGAGAAGAATAATGTGAGTAGCATCCTTCTAACAGATACTGGACCTAATCTCCGCCCTAATCATTCAGTTTGAATCCATGGCTTGGTCCAGTTTCGCATTTCAGTAGGGAGTCATACTTATACTTATTTTATTATATAGCCAAGCCTATCAGTGTGTTTTGAGCTTCATGTAGGAATATCGGCATTTACATCATGACTCTATGCATTGAGGGCTAAGAGAGAAACGTTCGAGATTGTGAGTCTTCACAATACGCAACCCATACGTTCAAGAGCGTACTTATAATGTTACTAACAGAAAATATTAATGTTTTGTAATTAATCTCTAAGGATATCGTAAGGTGTTATTTCAAAAAATATTATCTCGTGTTTCAATTTGATTGTTTACTAATAATTCAGGCTGCAAATCTCTGGTCTTGAAGTGGGGAGTGATTTGTGACTGTTAATGAAGCGATTGGTGGAGTTGGTGAAGCAACTGGTGGAGTTGGTGAAGCGACTGGTGGAGTTGGTGAAGCGACTGGTGGATTTGGTGAAGCGACTGGTGGAGTTGGTGAAGTGACACGTGACGGTTGACGACACACTAAATGTTGAATTTTGACCTTAACATACTAATTTATGCCTAAGGACGTATCAAATTTTATTACTATAATTCTAAAGAAACATCTGGAACTATATGGGGTGTTAGGGAAAAAAGAGGTACAAAATTTAACACCTACTAGAAAGTGACAAACGAACACTTTAGCCTCTAGGAAATTTTGCGAAGAAATTTTTGGTTTGTGAGATATTACCTGTTTAATGTTTGAAAGGAAGAAATTTGAAAACAAAATCCCCCCACAAATAATTTAATTAATTAATAGTTTAAACAGGTAATACCTCAAAAAACACGAATTCATTCGGAAAGCTTCATAGAGGCGGAAATGCTCAATTGGCCACTTTCTGGCAGGTGGAAAATTTTGTACATCTTTTTTCTAACAACCTGTATAATTCAATTTTTTGGAAGTATATTTGTTCAATACAATGAGGTAAAAATCAATTTGAATAAACAAGTGAAGGTCTATTCCAGCGGTGTCGATGATGAAAATAAAAGATACTAAAGGCAAATATACTGGAGTCAATTCCAGTTTACCACGTGAGTAAGCGACACGGTATTCTGTGTTAAAAATACAGAAATCAAATTTAACTTTTTAGAATCATCCATTAGTATGAATGATTCTTTTATACGAGTATATGCAATGATGACTTGATCAGATAAAAATGAGTTTGATACTCATAGATGAACCAAAATAATGTGTATAAATAAACTTGGCTTTGCAGAAATTTTGCTTTCAGCCTGGTCTTCTCTGCTCGCATCCCGACTCTGACATGACACATCTGACGTAACATTTCTGATATAACACTTCTGACATGACACATCTGACATAACACCTTAGGCATAAAACCTCTGGCTTAACACCTCTGACGTAACACCTCTGACGTAACACCTTTGCCATGACACATCTGACATCCCACTTCTGACATGACACATCTGAGGTAACATTTCTGATATAACACTTCTGACATAGTACTTCTGACACAACACCTCAAGCATAAAACCTCTGACATAACACCTCTGACATAATACACCTGACATAACACCTCTGACATAACACTTCGATACGCTTGCACAGTTCCACAGGGAGTGCAGCACGTGGCCGGGATGAATACGTCATACCTTCAACTAAGACATGCATTTTATTAGGGCTTAAAATTATGCACTAAACAAATTCTAATGCTCCAAAATATGACAACTAAAAATCAGACTGCAAAACAGTACTCTTAAGCTTTAGAAAATATTTCAACTGTCGTTGAGTCGGTATGCAGGTATGGATGGCGAAGGCAGAAGTTAGTATTTTTTCGAAAGTGAAAACTGATGCAATTTCTTCATATTTTACATGCTATGCACAGTGCACCTCGTCAGCTATAACACAATTGACAGCACTTTAGCAGCCAAACGTCAGTAGGTCGGCATTGTTTTAAATTGACTACCAAATCTACACTCACTTTCTCACTTACAATGCGTACGTTGCTCTCTATTTGTACTCTATTGCATCGTGCGGTGCACGAGCTTCATGATGAAATCAAGTGCATTGGCTCCTTTTAAACTTTGACTCTAGTGTCAAAGAAAATCAGACCCCTTGCCTGCAGTCGTCTAGAAAATGAACGAACATTACTCGAGCCCCCAAGTGAATGCATCATAACCCCTAATACAGTATGAATGACACGCTAGTGAAAGCTTATTGCGCTATTTCAAAAAAATTTCTCGCCATAGGGCAAAACCTTTAGCCTAAGTTGGTTTGATATGAAAAGTCACGGAAGAACGTTTTGCGGTTCAGGGATAGCTCGCGTTTGTACGATTGCGGAGTGCTTCGTTGAGTAATCTGTTTTTTAATGAATGAAAGCTGTCTGTTTTATATGTTACATTAGGTCGTTAACGTGTCCAACGCTTAAGCATTGGGGCGTTGAGGAAGTGCAACTGCTGAATACTGGATGATTTCGTACGCTAGTATACATAGCACAGAATGGTTCATTACACCACAATGCTGAGCACTTTTTAGTACGAACACAAAATGAATACTAGTATACTAATTGTAGTACTAATATACTAGTGATTATTAATACCAAAGACTGCTAAATAATTGAAAATGTAAATTATTTACCAGAGAGTAAGTTACAACATTCATCGTTTGAATATTCGTCAAGTAATGCCAGAGTGAGATTACAACCCACCGCCATCAACTCTGCTGAGAATTTGACTGGAGTTACACAAAAATAAGGTTTTTATTTTCTCTTCCTGGGAATTTCATTTCAGAGTTTCTAATGAGTTCTTACAGAGTAAATAAAATATCGATGATTGTATTTCAAATCTCAAATTTCACCGAGACATACTTTTCAATTCGTTTTCTTAGCAACGTCCTAGAACTTGGCAGACACTAGTTTTGTTTTCAGTCCAATTACATTTTTCTCTGGAGTGAAGCTACGATTGTTCTAGTTTCATTTCTCACAATTTAATCACCTAACTTCTAAATTAGTAGCTCAGGTTGGTGCCCTTACCATCGAAAATGCAAGCTTTATCATTATTGCGCTGTTGTTGTGTACGTCTTGCTTTATTTACGGTCATAACGAACACCATAGACCAGGAGTCTTTTTACGAGTAATTTAATAGTTCCAGGAAAACATTTGTACTTACTCTTTTGCTATCCTTTCATCAATGCAATACGTTCATTGATATTTTGTAACTTTAAGAATTTAATGAGTTATTATAAGAAGCGAAGAGCCCTTAAATGCCCATAAGTTTAGGTTGCTGCGCTCTCGTCAGCCTGCGACGTTGATCAGATCTGATAATTTGTAGAAAAAAGAATACTTCATCACAGCAATTGCCTCCCACACTCAAATGTGTGCTGAATGTCTTGTTACAATCCGGGACATTTGGGAAGGACACCAAAATTGTGACTTGAGCATTGAAGACAGACCTGCCTCTGAGGCGCCGTGAGGGAGTGAGTGCGGCGCGGGGCGTGAGGGACAAGCGGGTCCCGGGACCTGGGCGGCGGCAGCGGGGACACAGGTAAGCCTCCGCATAGTAGAGATAATTCTTCCTTCACCATAGCTACAATGTTTAAAATCGTCTCTGTAAAAATAATTTGGTTGATATTTATGTACATCCGAGGCCCCTTCCAAGCTATCTTAATCTTCTCATTATTTAGTAGGAGCTAAAACAAGTTACAACGAATTGCGTACCTCAGATAAAGGTCTACAATATTCTAAAAGTTTTCAGAGTTATTATTCATGAACGCTGTATCGTACAATGGAACAGATCCTTCCTCGACACTGTCATTCTAGAAAAATAAATGACCATACGCTCAAAAATATGATCATACCTTTACTCATTACCTCAGGATCTAGTTAAACAAAAACAACTGTATCGATTCTAAATGATACCGCAGGACGTGTGCTTGATGAATTTTTCAATCCATTATTCACCTTGATATTGTAGTCACGAGATTGTTACAAATATACTAAACTTCGCAAACATCATTTTATCTTTATGCTTGTGGAAGTTCAATGAGGCACAAAAATTAATATCAAACAACTTAGATCCGTAACATTTTTAGCGGCTTGTAGACGTGCAACCTCCGCTCCTACAGAAAGAGCATTTGGATTATAAAAAATATTTAGCTATCAAACGTGGCATAAGCGTAGAGTTATAAATGTTCAAATAACATTTGTACGATTTACAATAATTTTGTTTTTAATATTCTTGAAAAACTCAAAATATATTAAAACGTAAACGGAAAACAGTAAATTAACATCAGATCTCTTCAGCTTGAAATATACTGTTGAGAAAATGCACCACAACTTCCGTAAAAAAGAATGAGACACTACTGGAAATAAGAGAAATAAGAAAAGTTAGAATAGTTAGTAAATCGTACGATTAAAAATGCCGTTGATTTCAAGAAATAACAGTTCCTAAATCATACGGGGACTAAAATCCTGAATTCGAAGAAACTGGTGGATGTAAAATTTTGACATCGGTACTGGACATCGGAACACCAAACCCTCATTGTGCATGGGACTTCCCATGGGCCCAGAGTGACGTCACACAGAGCTGATGCGTAACGCAGGCAGAGCAGCGCTGCTATTCTAGCGTAAAGTTTTCTTGGCGTCTCGCCAGAGAAGTAAAAATAACACAGGTATTTCACGGTACATGCATTTTAATGTTCTTGAATATTAAATTTTGGTAGACATTCCCCGCAGCTAAAGACGAAGAAAGTTGTAACAGCGGTTCTCCTCCTGGGAGCTCCATGGCGCACTGGTTAACGTGATAGCCTCGCAGCTGCGAAATTAAAGTTCGACTCCTGGCTTAGGCACTGATTTTCACCTAACCGCGGAGTGATTGCCTTGGAAAAGCAAGCTTAAGCTTCACATTCCTTACATCCCTCACGCATCAGTAGTTCTAAGTCATTGAAAATCCAACGGTAAAACCGTATTAGAATTAATAAAGGTACTTTCAAACTGAAGAGAGGCTTACAAGACACGCCTCATATTACCACTTGAGATCAGTCTGTCCCAATAATTGTTATTTTAAACAAATCCTACGTTTGAAGCAGTGAAATTATTTTGAAAATTAGGAGTAAGATATTCATGCTCGTATACCAAGCCTATCTACCGTACACTTTTTATTTTATTGAAGTTCTCCAAATTACATTTTAAAAATAAACTTTCCATAGTTAAATACCACATTTGAAATTTTTATCGATGTAGATGCAGATTGTACACCCTACACTCAAATAAGTGAAAAAGAAATACAGTATAAAGCTTACGTTTGGTCAACATTACTCTATCATTGCAATATTTGACAAAGAGAACTTGATTTGCTGTATTTTGTAGGGATTGTAAGCAAGTATTTCTACACCAATAAGAATCTGCAGAAATCATCGCTTTCATGCGTGTAATTTGAGCCATTTATTTCACCATCCGTTAGACGAATTTCTTATGAACAATATTTGTCCACAGTTAAGCAATCAGCCAGGAGCAATATTTTCTTCACGTCAAAGACGCATGTTTTGATAGTCCTTTCACTTCCGAAATTGTCCAGGTGGCAGTTTTGTAACACCATTCAAAATCTCGTCGCAAATATTCTTTTATCTTTTGAGCCGTCGTAATTTCTGTTTGAAAAATAAGCTAAAGTTAAAACTGAAAAGATAAACTTGAATCATTTGAAAAATCCAAATCTCAGATACACGGTCAAGTAAAACGAACATTCACTTATCACTATCCCAATTTTTTCCAAAAATAACTTTCCTGTATATCCTGTAGAGTCAAATTACTCTACTACCGCGTCTCAGATCCAACGAACTGGCCTGGGCGACGCTTGAGACTTCAATGTCCTTGCCAGCAAGATGAGAACCCCAATATGCTCTTCCACCTTCAACCAGTTCCCAGTACGTCTTAGAATAGACAATAAGATACTGAAACCAACGGCGTGTGTGCCCCATAGTCGCGCGGAATGTTGGATCATGCTAAATAGGGAACCTTACACTCTGCTTCAAGGATACCAAAAACCTGGAGGAGTGGAAGGAACTGTGATATATTTTAGCATGCTTGCTGTTGTTGTGGAGCAACGAAAAGTTTTTAATATTACTTGCTAGGTTTAAAAAACGTAATGTGAAGTATGCTTCATTATGTATGCCTATAAAAGTTCAACAATCGCTATAAGTGTAAAATTAATCCTTGATCGGTTCTACCCGTATACTAAAACCCTACGATTTCATTTTGAAATCAGGCAAGGTACAGTTTAAGGCATTTCTTCGTAGTCGATGTAATTCTGAGGATCTCCTTGATCGAACTGATATTCGCTGCTATTCGTAAATTTGCTAACTATAGCCCTAACAAAAGATAATTACAGGGTATGATCCCCAAAGACTAACGTCCTCTGTATTTGAGCACGAAAGTCAGGCCAATTTAGCTACTGCAATATGGTGAAGTTATCCCACTTTCCTGTGTCCGAAATTGTTAACACGTGCACTCAGTGAGTTATATTTGGGGTGAATAATAATTCTATGGTGGTGATGATGACGGTGATGACTCCAATGACGGGGATAATAACAATGATGGTGTGATGTTGGATGTCAATCAGTGATAACAGAGGAAAGAGCTCATCATAGCTTAAAACATAAGTACTAACGACGTACCTCGAGTCAAATATGGAATTTTTTGGTTAGTTCACTCACTACATACTTTTTATTTAATTAAATTTTCTGAATTAAGAAGAGAGATTAAAAACGTTTGTTTCCGCATTATCTACTGGATCAGTTTATACGCCATGTGAATCTGTGGTTCTGAAATACGATGTACATGATATACGCTTGAGGCAAAAGTTATTTGAAATATGCATCAATTTAACTCCAGACCCGTTACCTAATTAACTTGCTGGAAGAGCTACTCGACACTGTCCGTACATTTCAATCCAGAAAACTAAGTGAGCTGCGCAATGGCAACTCTACTGACGTAATTGAAAGGAAATTCTAATTTTTATGTGCTATTGGACACGGTAATTGAAAGGAAATTCTAATTTTTATGTGCTGTTGGACACAGTTTTCAGAGCTCAAGGCGCCGCAGCCAAGTCCGCTCTGTGCGGATGCGCGAGTGAGCGCCCTGAGGCGAGATCTGAGACGAGGAAATGAAACTAATATTTTCATTTCGAGATAATTTATTTTCAAACTTTCATAGCTAAATAAAGCACCGCGTTTCATTGATAGAGACCCACCAGTCGAAGTGTCCTCAGTGACGTATTCTCCAAGTGATACTTCTATCATCAAGTGACTGCGCTTCATTCGCTTTAGGCTCGGAAAATTTCCACATAAGAATTTCAGGCTTATGTGCAGAAGAATCAAATCTGCATTCATATATACGTTTTTTTTATTTTGGGATTTGCTGAGTACATCGCGAATTTTGAAAGGTACAAGAATACAATTTCGATAAATATGCTCATATTATAGACTGGCATCATTCACCGTAAAACTCATTTATAGTAAACCTAGAAACTAATATATCAGTTCTCCGGCAAAATAAAGTTCACTGTTCAATTATCTATCATTTTCAAACGAAAAATTGCGCCACAATTATCTATCGAAGTTTAAAGTATCATGCGATTTATATTTTTGATTGTGTATTGCATTCTCAGTAATTGAAAAAGAAATGTGCCATATTACGAGTCTCGTGTATCACTTATTTCGGAATAAACGATATTTTTTTCTTTCTGATAGCACAACTATGTGAAGTTCAATTGTGAATCTCACATTACACCGTTAATATATGTTTTGCAAGAATTAGACGATATAAAAGCGTAGAGGTTTTCATGTACTACAACTCTGATTTGAATTATCGAATTTCATTCTGTAACAGGTTACAATTTATGCAACCATTTTAGAGTCAACCATTTAACTACAATTTTCGAATTTCATTAGGTATACCCAAAGAATCACAGGATGATCTTGGCTAACACTGTATTTAACTTTTGGAGTTTATCACCACCTCACGCTAAGCAATAGGCCAGTAAATCAAGACTCATAATTAGACATTTCAACGTGACTTCCTCAATAGCTTTGGAGTTTGTAGTCGTACTGCTTGAAAATCGAGTTGTACTATGCTTTTCATTGATTTATTCTAAAATCAACGGTTTTTGTTTCCTTCTATCTTTTTTTTTTTTGAACATCCACTATATTTGATAAATTTCTCGTCCTCCTCCAGCCCCAAGATGGCACAATCCCCTCGACATTTGGTTACCCCGAGAAATGGGGTTTAATCTATGCTTTTTTTCAGCTCTATTTGTCAGGAGTAATTTGGGGTCCTTCAGTTTATTCGTTTACTCCATCTTATTTGGAGTCCATCAATTCATTCGTTAACCCCATCTTATTTGGAGTCCATCAGTTCATTCGTTTACCCCATCTTATTTGGAGCCCTTCAGTCCATTCGTTTACACCATCTTATTTGGAGTCCATCAGTTCATTCGTTTACCCCATTTTATTTGGAATCCATCAATTCATTCGTTTACCCCATCTTATTTGGAGTCCATCAGTTCATTCGTTTACCCCGTCTTATTTGGAGTCTTTCAGTTCATTCGTTTACCCCATTTAATCACTAACCGGGTCATCGGTCAGAGTAAATGATAATTTTGCATTGCTGAGCCAAGCGTTTATCTAAGATTAAAAAAATTCACTGAATGATCAGATAAATACGGTCGAGCTAAAATCCCACAGTGGGTGCCTAATTTGTAATAGCTTAATCTGCTGTCCGAGGTTGATAAGCCTCTGATTCCGAAGTTTGAAATAGCTTAATGTATTAACGTGTGATTAATTATGGTACGTGATAACCAAATGTGTCTCCGCCCCTGGGTCTGGTTGGCCTCTCCGCACAGACCTCAAATTAAATCTGTACTGAACTGCCACCGACTTAATTGTACCTCCTGTGTCTAAGTTCCATTTAATGATAAATACAAGAAAACTCGCACCTTTCACGCCCTGCCAAGCATAGAACTGGAAGTTCTGCTGAGCTCCCTTGATGCGTTACTGTGATGCTGTTGATAACACAAATTATCTTCGAGAAATAATCCCCTTTATTAATGCGTGCCCTTTGAACCTTTTTCGGGTCCCTCAGTTAATTCACCAAAGAGAATTCTACAATTAAAAATTCCACAAAGGACACGTACAACAAATGGCAAATAGATTTGGAGGTCATTTTCCAAGACTCCCCCGAAGGTTGAAGATTACCGAAAATAAAGCATCACTATTCGAGGAATGACGTGAAAACTGTCCTGTCGCATCATTCTGAAATCCGCTAGCATCTAAACATGGGTACGCAGTTACAATGTCGCAACCCCCGCTTCCCACCCTGTCCTTTTTTACACTGCAAAACTGCTTAGTCTCACACACAAAAGCTAGTAAATATTACGAGGTTGTTTAGAAAGAGCAGACTAAACTTTCATTGATATACCTGGTAAGTAAGAGGAAATGAAACTAATATTTTCATTTCGAGATAATTTATTTTCAAATTTTCATAGCTAAATAAAGCACCGCGTTTCATTGATAGAGACCCACCAGTCGAAGTGTCCTCAGTGACGTATTCTCCAAGTGATATTTCTATAACTATTAGTTTACTCCATACATTAGTAATATATACTCCCTAAGTTAGCCAACAACAATATTTATTAGTGAATTAAAATTACCAACATTTATATTAAAAACAATTTTGAATAAATAAATGATTCATCAAGGACATCAAAAACTAGGTAACAAAAACAGAGCTAACTCGTTTAATCTAATACGGCAAGCACAAGTGCGACGGAGGAACATAAGATTTTATTCGGCAGAAAGTATCAACATTTCGCGGCCGTCGAACATTGAGGGTGTCGGTCGACTATCTGGACACCGGATTGCCGACTCTCCGGAGCTAGCGCCGGCGTCTCCGCACTTTGACCACTACTGCTTCACTTCGACCACTACTGCTTAACAATGAAGTCTCAGCAGAACTTCCTTGTATCTTACCTTCAATCAAATGAAAGAATGAACTATGAAATTCATTTGAATCAATTTAAAATGTATTACTTCTGGTCGGAAGATAAATAATGAAATTGATTCACTCTATTTCCCTCTGATAAGAATTTAAAATATGCAAGAAGACAAGTCACCATTTATTTATACGAAGATCAGAGAGTAAATTAACAACTTAACGTTTTGCATACAGATAGATAAACATTCACGGGTCTGACATGACATAAGTTATCAAATAATTAAACACTAAGCGTACAATATTCTCATTAATTGAATTACTAGAACATTCCTAAGTAGTTAAGTTGAAAGGACGTCAAATCGCAGATAATAAAAGCTTGGAAATTCCTGGGACAGATACCAAATGAGAAAATAAGAATGATTTCCAGGGCTGCGCGAATGACGCCTTCACGAGGGGCGTGAGGGACCTACAGACCGGCCGGCACAGGCCTCGTCCTGTCGATGTCGACGTACCGCTGCAGCTCAGGGGACAGCTGGTTGTAGATCGCCTCAGGAACTTGGTCTGAAATGCACATTTACATTGAATTGCTGTGCTTAAATCTAACATATTAAACAAAAAATCTGGCTCCCCTTTTAAATTCGTCATGAAAACTGCAAGTTTCATTTTCCAGAGTGTGAACATGAAAGTAGAAAAAGTTTATCACAGCTACGCGATGAAGTGACGTACGAAAACGAGGAAACAAACAGGATGCGGTTCTCACCGTTACACCTGTAGACAAGATCAGACCAAATAATCATCTCTTGCGAGAAGCAGAAGACTCCAAGCCTGCCTCCCTTGAGAGCGTTGTCGAACACATTACCGGAGTCCGCAACCATGTTCTCGCCCTCGAAGATGCGCAGTCTGATCAGCCCGATGTTGGGTCTGTGCAGCAGCAACCAACGGTACGCCGTCTTCTCTTTCCAGCCAACATTGCGAGGATCTTTCCATAGAAGTTTAACCTAGTAGAACAGGCAGAAAATTGATTAATTTTTTCAAATGAAGATGAAGGTCAATTCAATTGCCTTTTTTTTAATCGCAAACAACTTTTCAATGACATTTTGAAGTCATTCCACATTGGAAAAATACACACCCAAGTTGAGCGTACTTGCTATTGTTTGTGAAATGATTTCTACGAGACGATAGGGCTACTCCTATTTCACGTCCCACTCTCAAAAACACAGGTATGACTTGCTAATAAAGCTTATGAACTCCGTTAGTCTAACCACAATTGACGGTATCAGGGGCTTGAAGACACCTTTTTGAACAAACGAGACTGGAAGTAAATGAAAATAGACATTAAAAATACCTCCACAGCTTAGGTATTTTTAGGTGAGAAGGTCTCTCCGATAAAGACGACAAAATCGATAACAAGATCAGAATTTTGTTTGTAAAATCTCACGACATCCCAGGCCCTACAACGCTTCTCAGTTGAGATTGCAATGATTCGAAACCTACTAGAAAATACTATCTGTGCACGCACTACAAAAGCTTGCTAATTTTTCCCTGATCGTTACTTCGGGTTCATAAAACCATAAAATAAAAATAACTCTTAGTCCCTGTTAAGAATTTCAAATCAAAACTGCGACGCATTATGTTTTCTTCCAAAGACAAGTAGAAGCAACTTCAAAAATTGTTATGGAAACTAGAGAGACCTGACTGTCAGTGTCTCCAGTGTGCCACAGTGAGTTTCTCATCATCTGTCCAGGCCCGGTGTTCGACTCGACCAACTTGAGCTGGATGCCAGGCTCGGCCACAGCACGGAAGGGTGTTGCCTGCCAATACGTTTGGGTGTTCTTCTTCCACATGACGGTGTAAAAATTGGCATTATTCTGGTAACTGGAATAAGAGCAATAGAAACCTCATTAAAATCTATTTGCTAATAGAAAGGTTCTTCTCATTTTGATAACATAATATAGCTTAAGGTTAGGCTTTAAAGAGTATAGAATATTTATCATTAGACTGGTGCCACGAAACAGAGCAACAGGACATTATCGTAGTTAAAATTCTAATAATAACACAAACACATTGAAAAATTTAACATTCTTTATGTTGCGCAAAATTATCAGCATTAAGGACGGCAGAAATTATAGTCACTACGCTATTAAACACTATTTATTTTCGAATGAGTCATACTACGTACAAGGTCATACAACGTAATGAATGCACTACAATTTGAGTTGTGCTGATCATAACTCTGGAATGACAGTATGATATTAAGAGACGTACAAATGCAGAAAACACAGAGCAATCTATTGTGCTTTCAATCGAAAATAGTTGATAAATGGAATTGCTTAGTTGTATTACAGATAGTCTCAAAGCTGCGAAGAATCTTGGGACTTCACAAATGAGTGAGACGTGTGTGTAAATATCTCATGAATCACAGATTAAAATTCAATACATTAAGGTCGTGTACTTATGCAATTCCTAATTCTTTGCAGTAATATGAGTTATAGCAATGAGACAATGAAAGTGGCTAGTTTATAATAGCTAAAAACAAAATAACATCTCCTAAGAGGCTTTAGTTAAAAATGTAGCTCCCTAGAAGCTGTACACCTGAGGCGGGAGCTCACGCACTCGCGGGAGTCTGCCAAGTCACTCCCACAAACCTACCAGCAGATTTAAAAAAAATCCTAAGGTCCGCACGAAATTTCTTAAGTTATTGTTCCAAAGAATAAGGAGAGGACATGCGGAGCGTTGAGAGCTTCCTCATCTGAATTAACCTTCATACGATGAAATGGGATATGCAATATTAAATAGAATACCTGAATATGAAGCCGACGTAGTCGTCATCAATGTCCGTATCAACGAAGAAGGTTCCCTCAAAATCAACTCCTCCAAATTTATGGAAACCTGGAAAATAAATTGCAAGGTATTAGTTATCCAGTATAGCATATAGCAGCCTCATCAGTGATTTTTCATTACTACAGCGGCAAGTTAAGAAGTGTTATCTCTCCTAGCTAAAATTTGTCTCACTACAAACGTTGTGAATTGAGACACCCACATGAAAAGGAGCAGGTATTCATGAATTGTAGATGTAAAGTCTATTCCACTAAAAACAGGATTTGTCCCGAGTGTCTTGGCAAATGAAATAGATATTAATTCCAGTTTTTCATGATACTCACCAACAGCAAGACCGGGGTCCGAGTTCATGGTTTGCACAATTTCGGCGCCGTTGTTGTAGATGACCCAATTGGGGTCGATCTGTGAGTCCCCCTCGGGGTCCAACACCACCGTCTGGTATGACCTGTGAGATATGCAAATACCTTTAGATGTTTTAGTAAAGAATATCAAACGTTCACATGTCAACCAGTAGCTTATCAAGACTGTTCAAAGACGAAAGTCTAAAGAGGTATGAAATACGAGCACTTACCTGAAATCAGTGGCATAAATCTTGGAGTTGTTGGGGCAGTTATCCTTGAAGTCAACTATTCTGTCGTCGTCGAAATCTCCATCGCAGCGATCACCCACACCATTGTTGTTATCGTCTCGCTGGTCAGGGTTGTAGACGATCCAGCAGTTGTCTAGCAGGTTGGGGACTCCATCGTCGTCAGCGTCGTCGTCGCACAAATCACCAAAACCGTCGGAGTCCGCGTCGTGCTGGTCCGAGTTAGGCACCTCCACACAGTTGTCCTGGTTGTCTTGTACGCCATCTCTGCACACGTCAAAAAATATCGCTACGATACGGACTCTTCAAATATGATGTGATATCACGGATCAAAAATATAACATTCTCGTGTTAAATTTCACAATCTCGTTCACTGTTAAATTATTGGAAAATTTTTCGCGTAGTTGAGTTTTTAAAACATTTCTTAAATATTTTGTTTTTCCATCTGAACTTCGTCTAACATGTTATCGTAATTCTTAGCAGATTACAGTAAGCTAGCAATTATAGTAAATCGATATTCAATTCCCTTTCAATTAAGAGCATTTGGGACTAACAAGGCTTTATATTTTTATTTAGTTACTTAGTAATAAGGCTCACAAAAGGCAATCAAGAAATTCCGAAATTCTTCACATCGTATCATGATTAATCTCCACTAAATACATAAGAACATTTTACATTGAAGTTTCCGAAAACAACTAGCACTTGAAGGTAAGAAGAAAAGAGTAATTACAAGTCACCCAAAATGTAACGAAAAATTGCAGTTCAATAATTGCTCCTTTGTAAGCAGCAACATGATATCATTACTCAACTACCGCGGCTGAGGGCGGTGCAACTTCTCCTATAATGTTCCGTATAATTCCCTTGATAGTCCTCTCGGTTAAAATAAAAATCGCGAAAGAAACGTCGTCGTCTAATTCGAGAGACGATTCTGTTTCTGATGTATAAAAAAAGTCATGAAATCATCAACGTAGCACAGAGCACGCTGCAAATCTTATAAGGCAAAATATCTAATACTATTTATTAAATAATAAAACATTAATGCGGTCATATTTACAAAGCTCGGAATAGTCTCAAGCTTGGCTGCAATACGCAGTATAGGGCCTGGACATCAGTATTTGGACGACTCTATTTTAATTAATTTTGAAATTTTGTGTCAAAGTGAAGAGTACAGGTAGTTCAGCGAACGTATATGCATTAAAATATTTAAACAGAACCGAACAAAATTCAACGATAACTGGAAAATAAACCGAGCAATAAAATGCCTGCCATAGAAGTATTAGTAAAAAGTAAAAGTAAAAGTAAAAGCAAATAGAGTTGTGCAAATACCTACGTTTAGGCACAGCACCTTGACAGGCACTGCTTTGTACACCTTAGTTAAAGAGTAAAACTTATCATTAAACTCTAGAAAACTGCAGCACATCGATGAAAGGTAATTTTCACACATATGCACACGTCTTTCAAGTCTTGAACCCTACCGATCTCTGTCGATGTTGTTGTCGCAGGCGTCCCCAACGAGATCTTTGTCGATGTCCTCCTGTCCGAAGTTGCTCACGCCAGGACAGTTGTCGCAAGCGTCGCCCAGACGGTCGCCGTCGCTGTCCAGCTGGTCAGGGTTAGCGATGCGTGGGCAGTTGTCCTCCCGATCAATGATGCCTGAAATCAAAGGAATATTTTTCAATAAAAGGTGAAACCAGTCACCATAAATGCTCAACATGTTGTCTTCTGGATCAATGATGCCTGAAATCAAAGGAATATTTTTTAATAAAAGGTAAAAACAGTCACCATAAATGCTCAACATGTTTTAGTGAGGCTCGTTTCAGTGAATATTAAGAGCCGCAAAACAAGCTGTAAATTTAAGAATTAAAATAAAGCCATCATGGTATAGAGTACGAGATCTGGCATATGCTGAAGTCTGTTCAAATGGATAACGCTGAGATAATTTATTATCTGATCGCGGTTTATTCCAAGTCTGACTCTTACCCACGCTGCAACAAATGCGTCGGAAGCAGTGAGTTATACCAGCACTATTATCCTTCCCAGCTTGGTTATTTCTTCGATTCAAAAAACGAAATGCAGCCCATAATTCATTCAGGGAATTGCTAAGTCTCTTATTGACATCCTTGATGAGCGCACCAACTCATGCTCCAGGCATTTTTTTTAAACCAGTATAATTTACATTAACGTATGAATAGAACAGAACACTTGTACTGAAAGTTCCAAGCAACGTAAGGTTATTTGTGACCTATTTTCATAAAGTGCTCAACTCTACAGCTGTAAAACCCAGCGCTAGAAATGAACCGTAGAGACAAAAGGCTTTTTGAGTGTGACTCGCTTGTAGATCACAGTTTGGGATTTTCAGTCGCGTTGTTCCATGGACGACGTTCATAGTTAAGTACGAATAAGAGAGGATGAACGGTACAAATTGCTTGCACCTGAACATTTGAAAAGGGAAATTCAAACTAAAAGAAGAAAAATTCCAACTCAAACCTGAACAAAATCGCATCAAAGAGAAGAGCTTCATCTCATCCTGCTCAATTATAATCAAGGTTTAGCAATTTGCGCTCGTGAGCGAGATCACAGATTATTCCGAGCACATCGAAGGATGCGACGCACTCGCCCTCTCGCTTAATTTTTTCCACTCTTTGATAAACTTAGAAAACAATAGATCGGCAAAAAGTGAACAAAATCTTCAAAGGTAGTCTTTCTTCAGAATTGATCGCTTATACATATAAGTGTGGAGACTAAAAAGTGCATATGTGCTTTTCTCAAACTCATTCCTTCACCAGAGGTTGACTAAGGGATTATGCAGTTCTAGGCACTGGATGTCCCACTCAGTTGTTTCATTGTTCTATGTTACAGACTATCATGTTTGCTGCCTCCGACTACAATCTGCTTGGAGCTGATGTTGGGCACTGTGCAACAATGTCCGTTGTCGTCTGACCATTCAGCTACCATGCACCCTTGAAACAATTACTACCAAACTAAAATACTCGCAGAACTTTAGGAAATCACTAATACGGTTGCGTTGACAGTTTTGACGCGGGCGCCATATTTCAGAGACGAGTTCAAAGCGAAGACAAAACTTGGAGAAGCCTAAGCTTTTTAATTATCTCTTATATCCATTTGAGAGAGGGTATTTAAGTCAGTTCTCAAAGGGAGTGGTTGACTTTCGTACAAGAACTTTGGTGAGACGCCTATTGCTACAAGCACAATGCAGTGGACAGTGGTACTCACCGTCATTATCATTGTCAGGGTCACAAGCGTCTCCGATGCCGTCGCCGTCGTTGTCCTCCTGAGCCAAGTTGGGCACCGTGGGGCAGTTGTCACAGGCGTCACCCTGGCGATCAGCTCCTTCTGGGTCCGTGTCTTCTTGCTCAGGATTGGCAACTAAGGGACAGTTATCCTGACGAAATAAAATGCTTCAGAAACATGCACTTTCTTTGAGAATATACTATTATCTTGATCAAACAATAGAACTTTGAATGTTTCAACGTTTCTCTCTAATATTTACTAAAGATAATCTACAAGGACAGTTTCTTGGTCAAAGTCATGAGCAAATAAAGTATTCATAGAACTAACTCGGAGCAAAAAAGTTTTAGTGAAGGAGGTGACTCGAGTACGTAATGCAAATCCACTTGTTTCTAAGGGAATGGAAGTAAGGGGCAACAAATTACTAAAATGCATAAAAACGGTAAATTTAAATTATTTTTAGCATTGCCAATATTTAACCTTCGAGTATTTTCTGCAAATGAACTTTTCCCCTGGCCCCAACCCTGATTACTCCTATTATAGAAAACTGATCGAATGCATAACTCTTTTCAAAACCGACGTTATTAAAGTGAGTGCCAGTAAAAGCCTTTGAATAATCAGAAGCTTGATTTTAGGAAAGTATCCCAAGGCGCTTTGTGTCTTTGTGTCTCACAGGAAACGACGTTATTAGAGCGAGTGCCAGTAAAAGAAATTGAATCATCAGAAGCTTGATTTAAGGAAAGTATCCCAAGGCGCTTTGTGTCTCACAGGACTGTTGGGAATGCCATCATTGTCGGCGTCATCATCGCAGGCATTGCCGATGTCATCTCCATCAGAGTCCTCCTGCCCAGAGTTGGGGGTGATGGGGCAGTTGTCCTTGCGACAGCGCGTGCTCAGGCAACTCGGCCCGAGGTCGTAGTCTGGCCAGCCGTCGAGGTCGATGTCAGGGCCACAGATTTTGCCGTCACCAGCCCATCCAACTCGGCACTGCGCGAGTGACAAACGTCGTTAATGTGAATGACAGATGAATTACTTCTAATACATAAGCGGTCCCGAAGCGCAAAAGATAGCGCACTTGCCTCCTAGTTAGAAGGTCCCGAGTTCGATACCCGGGGTTGGAGTGTATGTATTATGAAAATGTGATAAAATTGATATACATGAAAGGCTGCACCCCAGTGTGGCCAGAAACGTGGTGCCCGAATTACGTTCAAGGCATAAGAGCTATAGTACAATGCTTGCACTCAAAATTTTGCACGACTGCTGCCCATTTCTTTACCTCACAAATGTAGTAGTCTAAGCCAAATGGCTTAACGCAGTTGGCATTGATGTCGCACTGAGTGCCGTCGGGACAGAGGCCTGGCCTGTTGTAGCAGCCTGTTGACTGGTTCCCAATGAAGCCTTCAGCGCAGTCGCCGCAGTAGTAAGCTCCCTGTCAGCACGAGGGAAATGTAAACATTTGTAAAACATTTATTTACCACAAGTAATTTACATCAGATACAGGTTTACAATCAAATGAGGAATGACGCAGAGCCGGGATCAGGATGTATACCACGAGTGGGCCCGAATAAGCTACAGGGCTTCTAAATGCATTGCCAAAAGGACTTCATATCCTGAAGAGTTGAAACTATGTAAATAAAAAATGAATGCGTAGAAGGATGGATACAAAATAGTTCAATAAAAGTAAAAAAAACAGCACCAATTTGAACTTCGCTTTCACGTGCGCAAGTCAAGACACATAACATAGGACTTCAGGAGTAGTGTCTCACCTCAGTGTTGACGCAGATAACTTCAGGAGTAGTGTCTCACCTCAGTGTTGACGCAGATAGAGTTCTCAACACATCCTCCGTTCCTGCCGTCATTGCACTCGTTGATATCGTAGCAGCGCTGCCTGTTTGCCGTGGCGTACTCTATGCCTATGCCCTGCATGCCCTGGGACCCCGTGAAGCCTGGGGGGCAGGCGTTGCAGCGGAAGCCTGGAGACAGGTTGCTGCAGCGCACACGAGGGTCGCACGGCTGGGCCAGGTCACACTGCGGACACAACGTAAACTGTCGTGGGTGTGGGGCATCAACTTCGTTTGGATTTGACATTAAAAATCGGTAAGCTATGTTTACAGCTGTGATTGAGAATGATGTGATGTACGGTGATTGTCTTCTACTGAATGGGTCATAAGTAAGGTAGCCATTTAAAAAGAACGTGTCAATAAAACTGCAATTGGTAAAGGGATCAAAATAGTTTAACATAAAATGAAAGATTTTAAAGTTCATCAACGCATCTGTAGTACTGACATAAATAAATAAGAGTTCTTTACTTTTAATAGCCCCCCACACAACGAAGAAAATGATGAACATGAAGCAGCTAGTCGTTGACGTGCACATATCTATGAAATACGTGTAGGATTATTATCTCTTTGTGAGAATTTTGCAAGAACAGTTCTTGTAGCTTGATCACATTAAAATGTCAAGTTTATACTCTTTCCAAATATTTCTACATTGATCGTTCTCTTGTCAATTTTTTTCAGTTTTAACTCGCATTTTACTCATTATGTTAGGCATCCTTCTTTTGAAAAAAGTAACTCTCAAATTCAAGAGAATCACAAAATTTAAGATCTATCGTCCTCACACCACAGGAAAAGGATATACGTTTCGAATTAGCATTATTAGAAATGTTTGTCTTTAATTGCCTCATCTTTTTTGATCGCTCTTTAAAATTGTAGGCAAAAATAATTTTCATTAACATACTTTGATACAATAGCAAAATGTATACAGTGTTGACCAACATCAGCTTGACTATAGTTTCAAGAAATTCCAACAACAGAATAATATTAAGATGATTCAAATACATGAACATCTATTTTACGAATACGTATTTTAACACATTGGCTGCGATGATATTACTTCCCTAGGGGCAAAACGACCCACCGGTGGCTCGTTTCGCGTTCAATGTGTTAAACAACTTGAATTATATTTCAAGTTTGATGACGCTGCAAGCGACAGCATAGCACCTAACCCATTGCATTGGTAAAAAATCAGTGTACGGAATACATTTGAGCTAATTTATTAACCTCGAACTCGAAAACTCTCTTTAGAGATGATGATTTACGTACATACTTTATTTTGTTTCCTTTAGAGTGGAAGACTAATTCAAAATATGGCAGAATGCTGTTCGAGAGTGAAGACAAAACGAACAAATCCATAGCAATTTTTAGTGGATACGTAGCCAATACTTCTATAATGATATCCTTACGTTAGTTTTGTTATATTTAGACCGCTATCTGCATACTAACACATTCACAAAGCTGACGCAAGTTTATCCTCTCACAAAATTTAATTGCTGTACTTCAACACATAAAAATTAGCAATTATCATCCGCAATTATTTACAATACGGTAATAAAAAGCTTTAAATGGGAATCGAAGCATTCAACGTTAACTGTATAGTCGTATCGGATGGCATGTGACTAACATATATACATGCATCATTTATGCCAGACAAATAAGTAGCACTAGATGAGAATCGAAATATTCAACGTCGGCTAAATATCCATTTCAGAACAGATGCTATCCAGGACCCAGCCTAACATGAGGCAATTTTTAACAAATAAATACCTGCAAGCGGCAGAGGCAAGACGGCCTCAGAACAAACCTCGTCCACGTCGCGGCAGTAGGTTCCGTTGCCGGTGTAGCCAGGAGGGCAAGGCCCACACCTGTAGTAGGGGCTGCTGCTGCTGCTCACACACTGCACCCCAGGGTAGCAGGGGTTAGGGTTGCAGGCGTCGACAGGACTGCAGGTGATGCCGTCCCCGGTCTGGCCGGGAGGGCAGGTGCCACACCTGTAGCCGTCAGGTGTGTCCACGCACTGCACACCTGCGGACAGCGTTTGCCTTTATTCTCAGGATAATATAACGTAATTGTAAAACTACAGTCATACAGTAATACACGTGCAACTACACAATAGCATTTATACAAATACAATTTGCATAAATACAATTGAACGAACGCACTTACACAAATATATTATATAATTTTTTTAATACAATGTCGTATGCAGCAGCTACACTGGAAATGGTTTGCTGCTTCTCGAGTGGAAATGTCGCGATTCGAAACATGTATACTCCAATATTACACTGAAATACTTCAATCAATTCGAGGTTGCACAGTCAAAAACTACTTTTTATTCTTAGAATGAATTATATAAGTTTCAGAAGTCAACGATCAATCAAATAGAACATATGCGGCTAGGAGTGAGTCTAAGAGAGACAGCATTTGCTCTCGTAAGTTGCTTATAAATTGATTGACCATGAAAATATATTTTAGTAAGCCAGCATTTACAATAAAATTCTCTAGTTGACTAAATTTGCATAATCTCAGTGGTTCTCAATTCCAACGACCTGCGTTCCCATTTCTCAAACGATTCCAATTCCAATGACCTGCGTTCCCATTTCTCAAACGATTCCAATTCCAATGACCTGCGCTCCCATTTCTCAAACGATTCCAATTCCAATGACCTGCGTTCACATTTCTCAAACGATCCAACCGACACAATATCAGTCGTCTCACATGAGACATTTTCAGAGAGAACAGCACATCATCATGATCATCATCGTTGCTTCCACACAACTTGCAATGAAAATATATCTCTCGTATGAGATGGAGGGTTGTTTTACTATGAGTACCACATTATGTTACACTGCGAGCACATGTTCTGAATGTCAGCACTGCAAATGTTTCCACGGAACCCACAGTCATGAGCTGCCATAGTGCAAAGAATTATGGTCAGAATGAGCGAGGTACAGAAGATCCGAAACGAACGCTGCGGTGAGAATGAGCGTAAAATTTTCAAGTTTTAAAGTCGTAATCTTCCTTAACAGCAACTTCAAAATTACTTCGAACAAATACTGAGTGTGTAGTTCCCCTGAGATCATCCCATTTGTAGGACGTGGTCCTAAGAAACAGTGAAAAATCTACTGCCTCCCAAAAACCTGAATTCCGATCCTCCTTACGATCCCAAAATCCGTTTTGAAGGCATAGGATAAGATGCGCCACCCACCTGGAGCACAAGGCCTGTCCCGGCACGTCACCCCAGGGCGACAGTCCCTCCCGTTGCCGATGTACCCCTGAGGGCAGGGGCCGCATCGCACACCGCCGTCCGCCGTGGGGATGCACGGCACCCCCGGGAAACACGGGTTCGGCTGGCACGGGTTATCCTCTTCTGTTGCAGAAGTACGTCATTCAACTATCGTCCAGAAATTCATCACCTCTCACTCGGAAATCACTCTCGGAGTTTTTCTTCTCGTTTCAAATTCTAAACTTTCAGTCAAAGCATTGAGAGCTACAGAAGCCTGTCACTGAGAACGCGTGATCCTTTTTGGTGATAGGAGAAGGGAAGGCCTCGCCCAAAATAGAGTTTTTAAATACATTATTTGCTACCGGTTTCCCTCAACCCTATATTTCAGTCATTCAGTCCCCACATTACGCATGTGATGCTGCAACCAATCGCTTTAAAAAGGTCGCACGCTGTAGCTAAAAATAAAACTCGCAAGAAGGACACCACACGTGGTTAAAGGGCTTATTCGTATATTACAAAAACTCTTGAAACACCTGCAAACATCCACGTGAAGTCTAAACATAATCTTCGTTGAAATACCCGGCACGTTTCTCGTCAAATACTTTCTCCAGATATGAGCTTCCAGTAACCAGAAGGGTAATTTTGGAAATTTGTTTGTCATCCACATAAGCTTCCAGCACTTTAAATAGTCCTCGCTCATTTAGTACTGCTACTGTATACAGTGAGAAAACTATTCAAACATCAACGTATTCGCAAGTTTGCATCAGATATCGTATAGCATTTATGGACTTAATAAGCTTAAAATATCATTATGTAGTTACACGTATAGTGATCAGAAAAAAGCCAAGTGTTCTTTGCGTCGTGAATTAAGAATAGTAGTACGTATTATTAAAGATTGGAAAGCTTCAGTGACTCTATGTCTTGCCGAAAGAGAAGGGGCCATTTAATATAGCCTTTACAAAACTATATAGACTTTACGGGGGATCAAAGCACAAGGTATGTTGCCAAGCAGGATCTCGTGCGCATAGAAACAGCTAGTTAAGAATGAAAATAAAGAAAAGGTGAAGAAGCGACAACGAAGAAGGTCTGAAAGTTGAAAGAAGCGAAGTGGACACGAAAGAAAAGAGTCCCGAGTCCCATCTATGGCTGAGGAAACTTGACAGTGCCCCCTGGGGCCCCAGTCCCCATACAATACAATCCTAACCCTAACCGTAATACCTATCCTAGGCGCATTTAGAGCTAATAAAAATAATTTTTGTACAAGAAAAAACTCTTTTCCGTTATGTTTCAAGGCCCGCAGAACTCTAATTACAGTCTTGGAAATAGAATTGAGATTATACATAAGGTTTCGCTTCAAAAGCAAGAAGAAAATATATTGAAAAGGCATCAGTTAGAGATCTAAAATCATTATGATCTAAAATAGAAATAAATTTTCAAAATACAGTCAAGGCTTCCAGCAGTAGAACAGTGAATAGAATAGCATTCGTAAAGCCACAACTGATGATGTTGGCCTACGGTACCAAAACGAGCGATTTATGCTCAGATTGTTTTGATTTGAAAAATAGAACGTCATGCATCACAATTAAGAGCGTGCGTTCCTTACGGCCGGAAAACACAGTAAGTTTCGTAAGGCATGCACCAACACAAAGCTTCGACTCACCCCATATAGACAGCGACACATTATTCACGCGATAGAAAAGAACATTCACAAACTTCATGCCACGAATAACTTGATCTGGAATTTCTACTCATACACTAGTACTAGCGATGTTTGTTCGAGCGATTCGGCATAAAGATTCATTTTTACACATGCTTTCTGACGACCGTACATTCGCCGAATATTCGCGTGAAATTTATTTCGATATGAATTTCATCATGATGCTAATGGTTGCAAACTTCCAGTCCGCCCAATATGCTCAGAAGTGAGTTTAAAGAGCTTTTGGTCACCGTTACTATCATGCGCATACGTCAGGCCTACAAGCTATGAGGATGTTGAACAAAAACGCAATTGGTCTCGAAACAATTTACTGCAAAGGGGTTCAAAGCATCCTACATAGCTTACAGACCAGCGCCACCATGATAAGGAAACACTGAGCGGAACTAATCAGGATTTTGGTTTTTAATGTAATAAAAAAATCCTTATCATGAAAGACTAGCCCTGCAAAGCTTTCTGTTGTGAAACAAAACTAAAAAATTAAAAGACCCGAACGGCGATTAATCAAAACCGAATTTTTATTTTAAATTTTTTGAAAATAATAAATAGATTCGAAATGTGCGTGCTTAAACAATAGGATTGCTCTGTTTCACATCTGAATCATGCCATTCACTGCAATAAAGCTAACTACAGTGAATTACAGTTAGTTTTTGAGTATCATCTGTTACGTAGCGAATGTTAATTAAATGAATGCATGATAAAGACTACATGAACACGCTCTAATCGGGTTAATCTCTCTACGGTGAGGTACGTCAAAGCATGCTGCAAGCAAAACCTATTTTGAACTCCAAAATATAACATCAAAGAGCGAAACTTAGTTCCTAGGGTATAAAAGTATTTTAGAAAAATTATCAAGTGAAAAATTAATTAAAAGAAAAAGCTAAAGAAGAAAGAAACTTCCTCGCATGGCGAGGGAATGGTTCAATCATTCCGATAAATAATCAACATAAAGAAACGTGAAAACACAACAATTGAGCCTAAGTCAACCCAACTCGTATTGGACTACTGGAAATGGAAATTACACGAGAACATAAGTTACATTTTCTCACAAAACAAACTAATTAAATCGACTTTTGAATACTGAATAGAAAAATAATATTTCTCGAACTGTACAATAGTGTATGATAAAAGGCAACATGTTATCTCGTTATCTTTCTTCTTAATGAGTGACTGCGAACTATTTTATCTAATAAGTTACACAAAAACGGTGCAGGAAAACATGCAATCACTTTATTCCGCAAGCTCCCCATCACGGTGGTGGGAAGCACATGTCATATTTCTCTGGCTACACATATATAACGATACCGAGAAACAAGTGATCATGTTTTCCAACTTAGCAACGCTGTGCAAAAACAAACACGCGATCACGCTTTCCAACTGCGCAACGCTGAGCAAAGAAATGCGTGGTCACATAATTTTTCAAGCCATCAGCGATGGTGTCGGGTTAACCTTTACACTGGACACAGCTTATGGCACCGCAGCCAAGCTCCTAACTCGCCGTCTCCCCCTACCAGGCTTGCAGAACTCGCAGTTGATGAGGGCATCTCGCAGCAGCGCCGTCTCTTCTCGCTGTGGGCGAAAGAGAAATTTGTAAACATTTGTAAACATTTATTTACCACAAGTAATTTACAAGTAAATTGAATCACACATGCATTCTTTCGACAAAGTGATCCGTAATTATTCACTGCGTGTGTTCATTCATACTCCGCCAAACTCCATCATTGGAGTAGGTAGAGATACGACCTGTCGTCTGGGCTGAAGGCGTTCAACGTGTTGCACGAGTGCAGCGCTTCAAGATAAGGTCCGCGTGTGATATGGTCTGTGGACAATTTTCCTTTCATTTAAAGCTCAAGGTTCATATCTTTTAACGACTTTTTTAATTTTTACTACGGTCAATTTCTTCAGTCTAGTTGACTGATGAATGAAGAAGTAAATACAATGGTATCTTATGGAACGTGAGCGCTGAATTTAGAATAAAAGTTTCATTCAAATTCAAATGATACTTAAAATGAAACTCAGTTTGAAAAATTGGGCTTTATAAGGGTCAAATAACTCAAAGAAAAAGTAACCCTCGTATGAAATTGAGTCGGAAATACTAAACAGCAGCAGTGATTCGTGACATCAACATTAGCCTGCTGTGTATGTAATGAAAATATGTAAGTAAAATATTTAACAATACATGGTCAATTATAATACCCGAATTTGTTTCAATTTTTTCATTTATTTATAGGTTAATAAAATTCTTTAGACTATCAACGTCCAAACCTAGAATTCTCAATAAAAATTTAATTGTAAATTAACACTTCACGAGGTTCTTTCGAACCAACAAAAAGGCGCCAAGAAACACTTCCTCTCATCTGTTAACAAGATTTCCATTTCACAATATCTAAATCATTCTTACTGTCTACTCGTAACGATACAGCACCAACATCGGAACTTCATTGACCGCACAATCGCTTCCAACTAAATGCACAAGCTTGTTTTACGCTTCTGACATTCCAGGACTACCTGTAAAGGCCACACTATTTGCTTGAACCTCAGTTTTTTTAAAAGAAGTAGCTTGGCTCAAAATATAAGCTAAATTCGAACTCTGACTCCTGTTTCCGAGCGTACGAAGCATTAAAAATGAGTCGTAAGAATACGTGAGGCACATGAAGAAATCTTCAAGAATACACGAAAGTCGGACGGTGAATTAACAAGAAACAAATCCCGTAAAGCGAACTTTGCAAATGAGTAAAACACGTAAAGTAAGCTCTAAGAATACGTCAGGCATAGGAGGTGAAGGTAAAGAATACGTGAAGCATGGGAAGTGAGCTCCATTCAAATAAGTGGAGGGCAGAACCACTTCTCACATCAGCGGCCTTACCTGCGTCTGGATTTCGATCTGCAGCTCCTTGATGGTTTCAATGAGCTCGCTCAGGGTCTTCACGAGAACGGTTCCTGAAATTCAAACCAAAAGTACTTCAGAGGCTAGTGAATTCATACGTAGTGCGATAATAATATCTCAAAAGAGAATTAAATTCATTCTTTTTTAATCAGCTAGCTGACGAATACAAAGATAAAATAAAAAATTACATGGACGAGGTGTCACAGAAAGGACATAAAATTCTGACCGTTCTGATTTTTAGATAGAGTAAGATAGTAATTTATGATTCAGTGCTGATCATTTGCTGGTCTGCATGAAAATCGGCCCTGACATCGTCCTGCTGAAACCCATCTAAAATGACCTGTTGAATCAGATTATGACCCTTGTTGGTCCCAAACCTCAATTTGTGAAGACGTCACCTGTTCTCACACACAACCCACCGTTTTCAGGGGAGGCCCCCTCTTATTTTTATTACTTTTCGATGATTTGGAGGAAGAAAGGATTATTTTAGCCTTTACATTTCTTCTGAGACTAAAGAGGTGAAAAGTTCAATAAATGAACATTTCTGGCAAGCAGGTAGATTTCGGGGAGATTTACCTTTAAAATTGTAAAATAAATTAAAATGATCGCCTCCTAGAGTTTTTAAAAAGAATTCATTTATTTTTTATCTATTCTAGCTTCCAGTCCCCTAATCCTACCCTAAAAAATAAAACATAGAGCAGCACTGCATAGCAACAATAATAAAATATATATTAAAAATGTACAGAGACAATAATAAAACTATATAGGAACAGTTCGAAAGACTCACTATGCCACGCTGATTTGAAAATCATTGAGCCCCAGCCTATATCATCAAATGATACGTCCACCGATGATGAAGAGCGCTCAGCTGATTCAGCTTATCGACAACCTCTCCTCATTACTTAGTCGAACTTGAATAATCTCGATAGGGAATTGAAATTACCTAAGAGTAAATCTCAACTTCTTGAATCTTGACTTCAGCAGTGGAATCTCTTGAAAAATTGCGTAAAAATCGCTTAATACATGACCAGGCAGTTAACCCTGAAATTACTTTTTTTCGGTAGATGTAGGCATACTGTAGAAAAATGCCTGTGACTCAGACAAACGAAACCTGCCATTAGACTCGACAAATACAAGTTTGAAAGTTGTCCAGTTGGCCAATGGGAATAAGTTATCATCAGTCCCGGTTGCATAATCTGTGGATATGAAGGAGACGTACGTAAACATCAGCCGAAACTTTGATAAAATCAGCTGTCATGATTATAATTGTAAACTTTGGGCTTACTTAATTAAAAGGTGTTGCTCTACTCACGGGCCTACAATGAGACTCCACAAAATACTGCTGCTTCCCATTTAAAGGGACAGCCGAGTCCGAGACAAACATTATATCGTACGGAACTGGATTCTGCATGAAAATTTTACTCCTGGTCAGGAAAATGTCGCTCACGATCTCCTGGCCCGACGGAAACTATTTACTTACCGCCTTTGCACATCAAACTCGAATTGATGAAACAGTTTGCGATAGCAATGGGCAAGACCAGTTATGCATTTTAATTTTTAAAAACTTAATTTGCTCGTTTCAGTGAGGCTAAAATCAAGGAAGAAGTTTGAATGGTCCACAGATTAGATAACTTTTCCAATATTCGATATTTATTGAACATCTGAATCGAGAAGAAAAACGAGCTTGGCTTGTATTCCAGAACGTGAGTAAAACTTTTTGGGTGACAGCAAAAGTACCGATTACGTCACTCGTGTCGAGGAATAATTGCTATCAGTGCACAGGGGCCATGGGGTGTAAACATGTTTTTTAAGGGCATTTCCTTCACTCACGCCTGGACTTCTTCCCTGAAAATTTAGAAGCAGTTTTGAATAAACGCGGGGAACAGTTCCATCAAGGCATCACTAAGTTCGAGAAGAGATTTTCGAGGAATTTGCATACGAGCATGTTGGTGAGGCCTGATGGTATGGGGTACGAGAAACTCGTACCTCAGGATTCAAAGGGAAAGCAAGCATCAAATGAAGGTACTTATCTTATGTACTTATGATTCTTTCGTTTTATTATCTTACTTGAAACATTATTATTTGGTGTTTATTATTTTACTTTATATCTACATATTATTCTTTACAGCTAAAATAATCCTTTTAACCCATTCACATCAAATATATGGGCATAAAATTATCATCGAAAAGTGATAAAAACAGGGGAGAACTCCCTCAAAAATGGCGGGTGATGACGAAAAACGGAGCTTAGATTCAGATTTAGGAAGTCATTATACATATAAACCAGCAAAAATGGCGAAAGGGCTCGAAATTTTATCCCAGATCAGTGTGATGAGAGTGATTTTCACATGTTTTGCTTTGTACAATAAATAGCGTTATTTGAAAAAAAACTTATTCATCTGAAAATTTCCTCAGTCTATTGAAAATATTAGTCTTTTCTGCTTCATCCTGCGCAAACCGTAACTCAGATAGCTCTAAACTCACCGCTCTCCTCCTCATGCTGGACGGGAATGTCACCTGAAAAACAAAAATAACACTGAATAATAAAGAGAGTTCAAACAAAAAACCTTTATTCAAATTATAAATAGTCGGCATAAAAAATATTCATGTTCATTATTGCAGTGAGGTTAGTGAGGAAAAACAGGATGTGTAAGGAATACGTCATTTTCGTCCGTCAGTGGTCTCGAACTAAGTCGCTTGTCGAGGAAACCAAATAAAAAAGCGACTACAAGTGTCTACAACCCAAGATTACCATAACGAAAAAAAATGAAGCTGAAGATCACCGCAGTAAAATGCGACCTCATACAACCGAAGGTGAAGGAGCCAACTTGGATTCGTCACAAAAACTCAATAACTAACCTGGGAACCACTGAACTTTCTCCTCTTTGGGTCTGACCAGCTCCAGAGGCTCGCGATACATTGACACAATGACTCGAGCGTCCACTTGGGAGGCGTTAGTGTAGGACACGCCACCAGAAGGCGTCCAACCTGCTTCCGTTGCTTAAACAAAAGCACCAAGCCTCAGTAACGACATACGGGTATTAGGAACAGTTTAGCTACTCAGTCCGTGAGCAATGGCTTTTGAGTCGGCGTAGTCATTTCGTCTGAAACGAAGAAAGCAGCGAAGAAGAATTATCATAAAGGAGAAACGGGTAGACATGATGCTGCTATTTCATGGCGTTAGTCAACAGCCATAAATAGAGTACTGGTATCAGAAGCACTGGATTATGAGTGTCTGCTACCACACTCAACAACACACGAACTGCGTGACATTCTCGCCTGATATAAAAGGCCCAGTTACAAATTAACTCTCCCAGATGTTGCACTGTTGACTATCGAAGCGATGGTTTAGAAATTCTCTAAAAATTATGGCCACCTCACAATAATATGAAAGAGTAAATTTTGAAAGACACATAGAGTGATTCAAAAGTAAAAAATTGGAAGCCTCTTAATTCTTGGTATGTAAGTAGTGTAGGGTGATGCTTCGCCAATTGAGTCTTGTATGAGTATTGGTGTACTTCCAATGTAAGGGATGTCCGAAAATTGAAAAAAGTCGTTTGAGCAAAATGCAAAAAATTAGGTTAGAAGGGGGAGTGACTTCGCCGCAAAGAATTGTGTGCCCTGCGTCGCACTGCAGCGCAGACTTTGTAAGGTTCCCACCTCGAGACGGTGCACCTTTCTTCCCGTCTCATTCTAGGCCATTCCAAAATCGAGTAATAGGAAACAAAATTGAAAGACTAGGAAAAGTGTGGGACAATATTTTTGTGTGAGGGAGAATAAATCGTTTTCTAGAAGAAAGAACGTGAAGTTTACTCCCGAGTAAAGAGAAAAGAAGCTACCGAAGATCTTTGCGGAACAAGCCACTAAAATTACTTGCAGATAAAAGGCTAAGGCACGTAAATTTTACTCTACTGGCTTAAGACTTGGCCAGAGAGTGAAGCACGACGAAGATCAGCATGCAGACGGCCAGCGTGCTGTGTGAACTAGCAGAGTCGAACATGATGCATGATCAGGAGGCCAGGTCTGTGGAGCAAGGCCTTACCTCTGATAAAGGTGGAGACAGGCTCCAAAGGAGGCAGCTTGATGGGTTGTGTGAAAGTAGGACAAGGCTCACCACGGAACTGAAGGTTTTGACACCCCTCAGCTGATGCCAAAATAAAACACGTTTTCAAAACAAGAATGAGCAACTGCACTCGATCGCATCCTTGCAAAGAGCATTCCGGTTTTATCACCAAGATTAAATAGACAGGTTCTCTTCATAAATAAATTAAGCAACGGAAAATTATAGGTGAACCGAAGACGTAATGGCCTGTTAATATCAAAACGTTATTCAGGAAAACAAAGAAACCCAACTCAAAGTAGTGCAGAAAATTGAAAGAACCTCCTCCATGTGACCACCACATGAGTGAACATGCATAATATCTTGAGAATGAATGACAAGTCATAAGTCGAGCAATTATTCAAAAAATTATTATAACTCAATTGTTTACTCTTTTTCATTTTGTGAACACCTCATACCTTAAAAGTTAAATTCAAAATTAATAGCAAAAATGTCATCTAAGTTTACATGAGACGCGAGACACCAAGTTTTGAAGTCAGACAAAAGAGCTGGTCGAGATGGTTCTACAAGAATTTCACTACAGTTAGAATGGTGTCACTACATCACTCCTACAAATATATGTTCATGTTGATACATCTGAGTTATATTCGTATTTTAAATAGATGTTGTAAGTTTATGAGTTTGTATTTCATAGGCCTAACTAAACTCTTAGTCATGCTGTCAGCATCTGCTTACCTAAGTAGTCAAACATCATTACGCTATAACTTCTTCAACTAGTCTGGCCTGTAGTTATTTCAGTATTGTCGACAGTTCAGCATAAATTGAAATTAAATGTAAATGAGTTTTTCACTGCAAGGAATAAGTTTCACAAAAATATATCCGTTTAATTAAGAGTCTACCATAAATGACGATAGTAGAGTTCTTCATCTTTTTCCTTCATTATTTCTAATTTATCTTTAAAATCTCAGAATTTATCAGAATCTTCATTTGATTTTCTCTTGAACCACAGAAATGATAAGCTTTAATTATACCGAGGGTCCTGTTCATGAACAGAGTTACGTACGATAATCTGAAAAGAGACAAAGTAAAACAATCTGGTTCATAAAAAAATATATTTACTGCACTCATAAATGAACAATTAGCTTGTAACAAAAGCTCGATGATTCTCAGGGAGCGTAAACCTAATTTTATTTCGCTAACTTCCAGCACCTCCCTAAACTTGACCGTGTTCATGAGTGGTCATAGCGGATTTTCGTGTCACCATGGCGAGCTTCTCTTAGGAAACGTGGCCTTCATCCTTTAATCCTCACTGCACTCAGGTACCTTGTCAGTAATTGCAAAACATTTAAAAACCAGCCTGTTGCAGTGAATTTCAGTTTTGATTAAGCAAATTTGTATCCTTCCCAGTCACTTCGTTTTATTTGACGGTACTCGCATGCATGATGCTCGAAAACGCTCACCTCTACGGTAGGTGTACACCTCGTTGGCCTGATTCTGGACATCGGGGTCCTGCCTGAGGGTGGCAGCGGTGCAGCCCAGCTTGCTCAGTAGGTGCATCACCTCAACGTTTACGTCCAGAGACACCTCCGTCTGGCGACCACGGTGCTAGCAAATCAAAGTCTATGTTACGAAAATGATTTCCTGACCACCACGACGGGATAAAAATGTCGTAATGTTCCATAATAATCACCACACAAGTTTACTTTCGTGACCACGATGGGATGAAACTGTTGTAATTTTGTTTTATAATGCTTCAAAACAGGTATGCATGCTTTCGTGAACACAATGATATGTAAACGCAAGAAATATTTTGGAACATAATCGCTCACACACAAGAACGCACCTGAGAAGTACAGACTTAATAACTCAAGTTTTCAAAGTATACACGGCACACGTGGCCAATCAATGATGCCTAAAGAAACAGAGCGTCGGTCGTAAAGTACGTCGAACTTGCTTCGGAAATATGAATGTCTTGCGGCCATGGCCATATATACATCGTAAACTAAACTTGAATATCATATAAAGTCACTTTTGATTCATTGGCTCCACACAGGATTTTTTATTTGAAGTTACTTAAAATATGCATAATTCTCTCATTGTCGGTAAAACTCTACCGTTTCTCTAGGTGAAAACACCAGTGCCAGAAAGTATAGACCAGAATGCGGTTAGAATCCAACTGAAACCTGCCGGTCAGCTCAAGACGGTTGGTCTCTAAGTTACTATGGCTACCAAAACAATGAGATTATATTTATCGAGTGATACATAAGTAATCCTTCAACAAACATTTCATTATGGCGGGAAATGTAATGGCTGTCCGAAGGGCAATGGTAGCTCCTGCTCGTCATCCTTGATGCATTCATCACAACGTGAGCAGCGAGTTACGAGAGAGCATTTTGCCCAAGGCATTAAAATGAGACAAACATTTCGTCGAGTTTTCTTTAAAAATCTTATTTAATATGTAGAGTACACACCCCTCGAGCCGCTGTTATACTATACTGTTGGTTCAAAATTTAAAAGTTTCGCCTCAATAGATCACTTAACCGCTCATGAAAGAAAATATCAANGATGAGAAATCCAGGCTAATACGAAGAAAATAGACATTAAATTTTCAAGGGAACAGCTTTAGATTTTACGGGAAATAAAAAAAAATTGTAAATGATTCAGTAACTTTTCTTTCGTACAGTACAGGGCGTATACCTCGCAATGCGCATCAGCACAGTCAACTGTTTTTTTAGTAGGGAGGTGACATTGCTCGAGCTCCTGAAGGGAGAGCATTAAATTAACGAGAGTTATTTTTTATGGCTCCAAGAAGCGCTTGTGATTTAGTTCCCTTATTTCTTCTTTATCTTGAGTTTTTGTGAATTTGTTTCCTTATGTTCGGTTAAACGTCAGTATGCATGTTCGCCCCTTCTTAGTTCCACTACACTGATTTAGTTGGGCTCAAGGCCTGATAACTCTGTGTTATAATAAAAATAATTTCCTTTCGGTCCAAAAAATTTGCTATTGTTCTTTGCGGTTTCTCTTATTTAGCGTTCGAGTTATAGGGCTATTTGCTTGTGGCGGTCCCGTCGGACTGAAGTTAAACAGCTCTTTTAACAGAGTTATTGGGCGATGCCTGTTCACTGAAGTTATAGTCTGGTTTTCAGCCATGCTGTTCTTACATGTCACGGATTCGTAAGGATCTTGTGGACGTGAGGATCTTGTGAACGTGGAGTGGAACGAAGTCGTTTGATGATTTCCTATTTCTTAAAGCTTCGAATGAGCTTGTATTCATGGTCCCAATACAGGCGATAAATAGGCACTTTTATCCTAGTTTGCCTTTCTTTGTTTATGAGAATCCTTTCGATGTATTGATTTTATACTATTACTTTGTAACATGCTTTAAAATTACGAAGCTGATTCATATGCTGAGGAAAGAATACCTCTGCACTTTTTCACGAGGCAACGAGGTGAAATGGGACTCTTTCTCTCTCGAAAAGTAAAACTTTTTCGAGGTATTTGAGCCCTGCATTTGAGTATCAGGTGAGCAGAGGGACGCCCCTTTTAAAACAACGAGCAATTCGATTATCGAGGAAATTATCGCTCTCAATTATAAGTATCAGTTGCCATCGTTTGCCTCTGTAGGTTTAGTCCGGAATCCTTCAATGTCCTCCAATTGTATATACAAGAAATAAGATTGCTAATGGCTTAAGATTAAGCGATGATATCGAGAAGTAAGCTTTCCAAAATTGTTCGGCATTTCTTTCTTTTTTGAACTAGTGTAAATTACCGCGATGAGCATAAAATTAAAAACATCCACATCATAAATTCCTGTGAGTGCAATTTAAAAAAACTCGAAGTCTTTTCTCACTTTGTACCCAGAATTTTCCGAGAGCAATGAGTGGAAGAAAGATCTTAGACGAGTGAGGCGGGCGGCAGCGACGCCGCCTGGTAAGACAATCAACGCGGAGCTTTGCAAGCTGTGCGAGAGCGACCGAGTCGCAGCCTCGTAGGGCTGTTATTATTACAAGGGCCTGACGCACGATCACAACGTCAAAGAATGCAAACCTTATTGGCTTCAAGCAGAACACCGCTTTCAAATCTTTCAGCTGAGCTGTTTTGGGGCTCCGTCAAACTGGAACAACAGTGGAAGCATCTGACCTCGAGTTTTTAGCTTTTTTAGGTGGTCATGTGTCTTTCGAAATTAGGGAAACAATAATATAACTTCTGAAATTTATCCATATGGGTGCCGCGGCTCATAAATCTAAGGTAGACTGAGCTTTTTCTCCAAGCACACATGAAGGGTTCGAGACAGGAAACCTCGTATACCATTTGCTGTAGTAATATAAATATCAGGTGGAACAGCACAAGTTTTCTCCATCAATTGAAATGCATTCAAAAACCTAAAAAGCTTGAGTAGAGAATATAAATGGCGTTTTTAGTTAGGTAAACATACGAATAGAACGATAATACAACTTACGACGACGACCTCGGTGTCTTGCTTTGCCATCTGTTTCGGTGTCATAGGGAGGTCGACTGTGCCTGCCCTGCGACACCCAACATAGACGGTGGCCTGCCCCTTGCCCTCCTGCTGCAGCTCCACCAGCAGCTGTTTCACCACCAACTTCGGGGTCACTTCGGCGACACGCAGGGGCTGGCGCTCCACCTCCGTTCCCATCACCGTTTCGAAGATCACTGCAACCTCAAATGAGCTCAACTTCTCAAATTTTCCCGGAAAACTAAACTGAAAACTTCTCAGTTTTTATAGCCTAATGCGGGAGCTTCTTAACGTACTTTTTTTATATTACTAAACTAGACTGGTAGATGCACTGCAACAGTGAGAGTGATTGTATGAACATTTAAACGAGGTTTAGTGACTTGTTCAGAAAATTTAAATACAATGAACAAGATATATCAACAATGACAACATCGACTGAAAATTGGCTATTCTCAACATAAAGTGAAAAGTAAAAAGTAAAATGCGCTGCAGTAACGAAACATGACAGATTTGAGTTACTCGATGGATTAGTAAATCTATCAATCAACCACAGAAGATCCAGTAAATTTTGACAAGTAGATTTCACTTATTTCGAAGCAAGACTTGAGTGATACTCATTACAGAAATGAATATTACAATATTCCTAAAATATTAAAATGGGAAGGAATTCTTATGTTCATTCCCGCAGAGAAGATGACGAATCACCTACACAATATTCCTGAAATCTTAAGATCACCTACATCTGTGAACATGTCAAGGCCATAAAGGCCAGCAGATGTCGACAAGATCAGCACCGCAGCTACAAGTGCATGTCAAGGCCGACGTGGCCATTTATGCTCCACCGGATCAAGCCGGAATCAAAAGCTTTGCAGAGATCAAGTTTAAGATCTTGAAGTAGCTAGCAAGGCTCAAATGATAAGTAAAGCAATCTATGTGGGAAAGACTATCAGAAACATCAAAAATAAGTCGAGAACTTGCAAATACTGTGCGTTTGTCTAGAACAAAACGGTTCCACCTCGATTGGCAGGGAAACAGAGTAACTTTAAAATACGACAGAAAGCGATCAAAATCTGATAAGACAATTATTTTCAATTTCTATTGACTTATTCTTTTTAATATTCGTCTGCGTTCAAATTCAGTGTCTAAGGTGAAGGGTCTGTATCATGTCAAGCCAAGCACAAGGTTAGAGCTCTACTTGGCTTGGAAAAATTCAGACCCTCATACCTTAACATAATTATTACATATACAGCCGTCATGGATCCACAAAATTAGAACACGTTCAAGAATAGAAATTAGGTTCCTCCATAAAGGTACACTTGATAATTTTGGAAGAAAGATTGAGTATACTCAGTTGTAAAGAGCTCTGTAGCGTGTGCGTTGCAGAAACATTTCTCGAAAATATTTCTTTTCACACGGGAGGGAACACATCGCCGCTGCAAAACAGATCTGTTTTTCTTGCCCAACTAAATGAGATGCAAGGCAGATTTAGGTATTGCTCTACCCGGACCCTTGTCACGTAGTAAAGCAAAGAATTGTTGACTGTAGTGAAGGCCACAAACAGGACGAAGGTCGGTGGCGGTCGAGTTACCCGAGACATCAATTAGACCCACTCTGGCAGCGCTCGCGACGGCCATTTCAGAGCATAAATTACGCCCCGACTTGACCTTCATTCCGTCCTCCGCATAACTAAACAGACCTCCTTCCTCTCATATTTCTCTTAGCATCACTTTTTAATCCGTTTGACATTTTATGCCCCTACTTGAAGTGCGGCAACCCACGCTAGCATACTCCTTTGTTCTCCACTGAATGAAAACATTTAACCACGAGCAAAGTAACGCTCCAGAAAAACCAAAGCTCACGTTGAAGTGCTTCTGGAAAAGATGCCGTTAAACATTGTAAGCTTCAAATGTTTGGCTTTATATTTTCCACCAACATCCAAGATAAGAAACTAGTGATTCCGGAGATCGATAAGGTTATTCAATTCTAATACGACGGACTTGAAACTAAATCGATCCACAATTGGCCAATAGCCTCAAAGTTAGGTGGAACAAAATT
>VOMN01080343.1:0-55042 GCA_014899125.1 Orchestia grillus
TGGCCCGGGCGTAAAGGCCCAAACATCTTCAAGGTATTCAAGGTGGACATACAGTATTTGTGGGCTTGTTGTATTTGTAGTCCTATAGTATCTGTGAAAATATATTTTCAAGTCTACTAATTGTGGGAATATGGTAGTTATGAGTATAATATTAGTGGGAATACACTTGGAATATTATATTTGTGGGAATATTTTATTTGGGCGGTCTAAACTATTTGTTGGAATATATTATGTGTTGGTCTATACTATTTGTGGGTCCATGCAATTGGCTTATACCATTCGTGGGCCTATACCATTCATGGGCCTATACTATTTGTGGGCACATGGAGTTAGTGGGCCCATAGTCCCAGTCTTGGCAGTCTCACTGCAGACCCCAGCTGTGCATATCGTTGTTCCTCTCTCGGCTCCCCATTTCGTTGAGGAAGTGAAGAGATTCCCTGCAGCGCGCTGTGGACGCCCCACCCGACACCGAGCGTCTGTACAAATAGAGCGTTAGCCAGGGTCTAGGTGCGTTAAAGTGGGATGTTGACGCTGTAAAATAGAATAGGCTGAATGCTTCTTCACTTTATTTTATTACATTATGTATGGAACCAATTTTCCCTTGTCTTCTTACCGGGTGCAGTCCACAACTTCTCATCTCATTTAAACCATGAAAATAATAATTATAATGGTAAAAATGAATTCATTGCTAGAACTTGGCCTCCTAGGTCAGATCAATGAATTTCAAAATTTACTTCTCAATATGCATTGTACCTATAAAATGTCATACCAGTATGATAAAAGAGTAAAATTTCGTGGAAATACTAGGCAATTTCTGATGTTTTACAACCGAAGGAGTTACCTTACCTTAGATACCTTAGAGATGTTTGGGCCTTCACGAAAAGGGCCGCTTTGTGTGCATGGTGTGCCATCGCATATCCGCGAGCTGTTGAATGAGGCCTTTTCCCTCTGCCGTTTGATGATAGTGAGGCAAGGGAAGTTTGAAGGAGTTATCCTTAGGAAGTAACTGTTGACAGCCATTAACAAAAGAACACCTTAGATGGAGTAGCTTGGAGTTCCAGGCATAACGATTGGCCTTCAAATTAAAAATAACAACTAGAAGTTTCAACGAGATTTCTGTGTTTAATTTTACGCTCATAGTCCTGCATGTACGAGAACCACGTTTGTAACAGGTTCTGTATGGAGTTGGGAATATACGATTGATTAGATATTCAATAAACGTTCTATTATTTCTTCTTTAAGGAACGATCTATTCTTTCTTTTTTCAATAAACGATCTATTATTTCAACAAACCCTAGTTGCTGCCTCAGTAAAGTGCCATAGCTGCTCTTGAGAACCCCACAGCCGCGATCACGAAAGCATTTTCTCTCTAAAATGGTTCACACATTTTAGCTTAACGGGTTCTCTGCCACATGATGCGCGTGGGCTTCCATGTGGTATGTTGCCACGTTCAGCGGAGCTGCCATTAAGCCATGTTTAATTGCCATCATTAGCTCTTGCCTCTGACGCACATGTGCGTCCCCGTTGATTGCGTTTGGGCTACAAGTGCTGCCCCCTTCAGAGAATTACTACGGTAAGAAAAGTTGTAACTTAAATGTTTCGTAATAAGAACTAATACGATAACATGGAACAACGAAACTAATTTCCATGGTGGTAGCCGATGTGTTCAGCCAAAATCCGTGCAGCGTTTGTTCGAACATGTTTAGTCAACGAAAGAGCCAAAAACTTCCCCACTTCACAACGGCTTCCATTCCGCTCATTTGAATTTTTCTCATGGATTTTGTCTCCCACGTTCGACCTGGAAAACTTTGGAGCAAAATTCTCGTGCGACACGGGAACTCCGCTAAAGCAATGCTATTCCTTATCATCCTCGCATGAAAACTTGCAAGGCAACATGAAACGTTCGCAAGAAAAGGGGGCCGGAGAAAATGGAACCGATATCGAAAATTCTCGAAGTGAATATAAATTGAAATGATTAGTTTTTGAGATGGTACGCCGCACCCTGGCTAAATTTTTGATAATTTGAAATCTTTATTAATCGTAATCGAGTTTTTTCAAGCCGAAGGATCAACTTTAAACTCTCGACTGTTTCATTTGCAGTTATATTTCTTATTTTACGTGGTTGTTCATGGTTGCAGTTTTGTTTCTTGCAGTTGTTGTTGTCGCTATTACCGCTGTTGTGAATATTACTCTTTTAATTATTTCTACTGTAGTTAATGTTAATCATGCTTTTCTTATTACTCATGTTATTGTAACTCTTGCTGATATCGTTACTCCTATTGTTATTCCAGTTATTGTAACATTTGTTACGGTTACTCTAATTGTTGTTGTTCACGTTATTAAAAATATCGCTGTTATTATTGCTACTCTTTCGTTTACTGCTATTCTTACTGCTACTCATGTTCAAATATGCTTGGTTCACCAGCAATAAACGCAAATCACCCAACATAACCGCATAATATGTTCCGTTGTTGCGCTTTGAACGAGGGAAGCGACGGCGTCGTTGTGAGAGATGATATACAGCTTTGGGATGCACACTATGCACGAGTGATGCACGCAAGGCACGAGTGTTGCACACAATGCACGAGTGTTGTACACAATGCACGAGTGATGCACACAATGCACGAGTGATGCACACAATGCACGAGTGATGCACACAATGCACGAGTGATGCACACAATGCACGAGTGATGCACACAATGCACGAGTGATGCACACAATGCACGAGTGATGCACACAATGCACGAGTGATGCACACAATGCACGAGTGATGCACACAATGCACGAGTGATGCACACAATGCACGAGTGATGCACACAATGCACGAGTGATGCACACAATGCACGAGTGATGCACACAATGCACGAGTGATGCACACAATGCACGAGTGATGCACACAATGCACGAGTGATGCACACAATGCACGAGTGATGCACACAATGCACGAGTGATGCACACAATGCACGAGTGATGCACACAATGCACGAGTGATGCACACAATGCACGAGTGATGCACACAATGCACGAGTGATGCACGCAATGCACGAGTGATGCACGCAATGCACGAGTGATGCACGCAATGCACGAGTGATGCACGCAATGCACGAGTGATGCACGCAATGCACGAGTGATGCACGCAATGCACGAGTGATGCACGCAATGCACGAGTGATGCACGCAATGCACGAGTGATGCACGCAATGCACGAGTGATGCACGCAATGCACGAGTGATGCACGCAATGCACGAGTGATGCACGCAATGCACGAGTGATGCACGCAATGCACGAGTGATGCACGCAATGCACGAGTGATGCACGCAATGCACGAGTGATGCACGCAATGCACGAGTGATGCACGCAATGCACGAGTGATGCACGCAATGCACGAGTGATGCACGCAATGCACGAGTGATGCACGCAATGCACGAGTGATGCACGCAATGCACGAGTGATGCACGCAATGCACGAGTGATGCACGCAATGCACGAGTGATGCACGCAATGCACGAGTGATGCACGCAATGCACGAGTGATGCACGCAATGCACGAGTGATGCACACGATGCACGAGTGATGCACACGAAGCACGAGTGATGCACACCGGAAGGAAGTTTAACGCTTGGATGTTAGTAGAAAAAACGTTTACAAAAACCGGGAAATGTACTTTATGCGGGAATAAGGTATTCCTAATATTTTTAATTGTTACAGCATTATTCGTAAAATAGCGGTACAATTGAATGAAAATTTTGACGCATTTTTGTTCGCGCATATTGAATTGCCTTAATTAAGGCATGCGTGGTCAGTTCTAGCTGGCATTATGCAACTTTAATTCTGAAGACGTTGTTTGCTTGTAACCGTACACACGAGCTCGTATTAACAGAGAAAAATAAAGGCCGAGATATGCGTCCAGACGTGAGATAGGAAACGTACTGTGGTTTCTAAATCCTTTGAAATGTTTTTTTTTTAAATAAAAACTGAGCTGTAATTTTTAGCAGAGGTGCGTATATGTGTGTGTATTCCACAATAAATAAATTCATAAACTTTCAACATTTTTAATTCAAAAATTTTGGACACAGAAATATGCAGAAAGAAGTCATTATAATGTCATATGTTGACAACATGTGGCATCGGGCTCCCCTAAAGATCTCGTTCAAGAAACTTTGTTGAGACACTGGCGATACGATCGTTGAATGCACAGTGTCGAAAATTCTTGTTTTTCTTAACGCCGCTCTGCAAGTATTGCCAAAAGAACATAAAAAGAGTAATTCAGGATAAAATGTAAGTTACTGGGGCGAGGGGTAATTGCCTCAGCTGTTTTCGTTCGAAATAATTGAGTCGTGATCGCGCAGCAATTTAGCGAATGAAATTTTGTGACATTTCTACGTCGCAAAAATAACTTCCGGACAACTTGTGAAGCGGAGATGGCCATTTACTATTAGTATATGGACGCAATTTGTTATTATCATTTCCGTGAAGTTATTTGCGTATCCGTTGTGTTATCAGCACTTACAGTTTGGCAATAATGTTTCCATTATGTTGTTAACGTTTCCACTATGTTACTAATGTTTTTATTATACTATTACTGTTTTCATTATGCTATTATTGTTTCTATTATGTTAATATTGTTTCCATTGTTATCCAAGTTTTCATTGTTATTGACGTTTCCATTACTGACTTGAGAAAGAACAACGGTTGCGTCTAGTTTGCTATTAAGCATTTAAGTTTTTGCTGTTGGAAATTTTCGTTTCGTAGAGTATTGCCTTCAACTTTGATTTCATCGACAAATAGTCAAATCTTTTTCTTGATTATTCAAAATTCAAAACTTCGCCGACCGAGGAAATTTTACCCTGAGAAATTTGCAGACGCGCGCACCTCTTATATGAAGTGTTTTTGGCTGTGTTCTTCACTTTCTAATTCTTTCAGTGAGTAAGTAAATGTTTATTCACGGAAAAAATAGGTGTACAAACTTAGCGTAACTACAGTATAAATTATTTCTCGGCATTGCCATTCCGAAATTCTAAAATGGACAGAATTTTGCCAGCACCCAAGTATCCTTACATAGATTTCTGGATACAAAAGTTTTTGCAATCGTTCCATTTGAATTGTTTTCCAAGAAACAGCATATTTTTAGAAATATACTAAACTACAAAATCACGAGGAAATCACTGGCACAATTCTCTTCTCTATTCCCTAGCGGTAACTTTTTTTTCACTTGAAGAAAATTAAAAAAATTATTCTATCATGATTTTATTGAAAAATGCGAGGGGATATACCACTATAAAATGAAATTTCGTTCAATGATTCAAAACTCAATGCAGTTCTACCAATACACTAGTACTAATATTTGTTGATCACGCAAAACATAAAAGTCTTTTTGAAAGTTTTTGTCAACGTTACAGTAGGTGTAGTGGGAACAGGGAGCAGTTGAAATTTTCTAAAACTGCAAATAATTAAATCGCTATGGCAGAGATTTTAGTTTCCATACAGCACACAATTCTTTTCCGGTGCCTCCACCCGTGAAATAATTGAAATTGTGAAATTTCGCCATTTTTTCCCAGAAATAATCGGGGTTAAACCCTCGTGGTGTTTTTTGACATTTCATCAGACGTTTTCAAATTTAATGGAACTCTGCGTATACACTTCTATTCTTCCGTACCATGTGAAAAACAAAGTAATAGCAGAAATTTTTATTTCTGGTAGTAGCAAGAAGATTTGGTTTACGCAAGATTTCAGTTTACATAAGATTTCAGCGCTTCTCTGACTCAGACTGTGTGGTACCAAAAATGAGGAAACCATTTAGTATGGACTAAGAGCACGTGGGATCGATGCACAGTGTGTGTTCCCACGCTGGATCTCCGATGCATAGAAACAAGATAAGAATCAGGAAGGAAGAAAATTAGGCAGCGAAGGTGTGAAATTGAAAGAAGTAAAGTTGACTTGAGCAACAGAAGTCCCGATAGCCTATCTATGGTTGAGGTAACCTAACATTTATCCCCTGGGGACTCCAGTTCCCATAGTTTACGATGGACCAACCCAACTGAAGTAAGCGTATCATCTATCCCATGTCTTACGAGAGAAAACATTCTAGGTTAAAATATTATTCCATACAAGTCTCTTGTGCAACACGCTAACCTTGCATCATTTATTTTTTGAAGAGGCAAATCAGGCCTAAGATATATTACGTCTTTCTCCAAATTATGTCCAAGTTTTGGATAAAGAAAATGAGTGAAGATATCTTCCATTGCATAGAAACATGATCATCAATGCGTCCATGATCATCCACTTTTTTCAATTTTATTCTGAGTTTTTCGATCCCAGTACTCAGAAACTTTAGGTTTTAAAAAGCACTCGGAAGTGCCAGTCTCGACCTTCTCATCTTTCAACCTCACACTGCAAAAATTACAAATTACATCATAGAAGTTGAAGAATTTTATGGAAAGAAGATTCCCATCCGACTTATTCTGCCGGCCTTGCTATTTCTGACTTCTATTTAACCGTAGTTTACTGGATCATTTGGCTAGATTAACTCATACATGCCTTGGAAATCTAACTTTTTCAAGTCGCTTGTATCTTTTTAAGTTTTAACTTTCGTTTTTCTATACCTTCTTTGCAACTGTTTTTATATATTTCTACAATTTTTCAATCTTCAATTTCAGTCCTCCTACTTTTTTATCTCTGATTTAATTTCCTTCTTTCATACTCTCTTATCTGTGACTTTTATCTCTTTTTTCCCCACTTTNCCCCACTTTCATGCCTGTCCCCCACCCCCACCCCCGCAGTGCAATAGCCCCAGAGACCAGGCTCTCGCTGTCGAATACAGAGCAGCTTTGCTGGTTAAAATTTCTTGCCATTTGGCTCAAATTGCCGTCCCGATGACTCGAACAAACTGGCCAAGTTCAAAACGCTTTTCCGAGAGCCAAGTTGACCATTAAAACTTGAGTTTTGCTCGTCTTCAAGGACTAAAAGACATCCCGATGACTGGCAAACTCAAGTTGGATGCAAAAACGCGCGAAGTGAATGCATGTCATCAACGCTTGTTCATCTTGAAGGCGTGAGGTCGAGTGTCTGGTAGAGATGGAGAATCCTTTACTCTCTGCGTAGATTGCAAAATCCACTTTCATAAAGGTGCTGCTAGTTGGTAAAACACAAAATGCAGCCTTATTGCATGCGTATTTATTTAGGAGTGCTATGGCCGTTTCAATAATTGTTTCTGAAGTGGATTTTATCGCTGTATATTCATTATGTTTTAGGCAAGCTTCAACGTAATTAATGGTTAATACATGCCCTCGAATAATTTGCTACTTATTCCCTCAAGCAGTTATTGATAAAGCAAACCAGCCCATATTTTGAACATGAAAAACAGACTTAGGCGTACTTTTATTGCGTGAGTTCGAGCTTGGTTAAAATGTCTCTCCAAGAGCTGTCAATACCAACAACGCGTAAGCAAAAGGCTGCACAAACGGCAGGACACTTTGTTGCTGGTAACCAGAATTCAATACTCGAATTAGAACATTTTCCATTGTCAATAAGCGCATTCATTTATCAGCTTCAGAATATCTCAGCATGGATAGCAAATTCGCTCAGTATGTCCAGTCTCATAATCCTGAAATATTCCTTCGTTATTATCGCTTCCATGACACTGTTTTCGCTCCGTTGACCACGTTGAAGGCTATCTAATTAAACAAAAAGCTTTCCCTACTTCTAATTGGAATTTAATCCCTTGTTTTGGTGCTAGGTGCCGATGAAACCAAGCCCAGTAATCTCCAAAACAGAGCGGCAGGCTAAGCCATGGTGTTGCAGAGGCTTTTCTCCGTCTTCCGAGGTGGACATTTTAGAGCAGTCCTGCAATTTAGTACGTCTGACATTCCGTAAAGATGTTAAAAGCGGTCCAGTTTGGTCTTAAATTCTTATTGCTTCGTGATTAGGCACACTGGTGCATCAAATGTGAACGGGTGTTTACGAATATTTCGTTCATGTAAGGATTAGATTATTAGTTAGTTTAAAGCTTCCTATCCACGTGAAATATAATCCAAAGAGTGCGAAGAGGAGGGAATGTTTAGTGTGGATTATAGAAAACGAGGTATCAATGCTCAAGGTGTGTTTTCACGTAGGTTCCCCTCGCATAGTAACAAGTTAAGAATGAAGAGGAGGAAAAAACAATGAAGAGGCAGCAAGGAAAGTATGAAAATTGAAAGAAGCTGAAGATGGATATACCGAAGGCCTTTCTATATCTGAGGTAACTTAACAGTGCTCAACCGCGTAAAAACTGAGTTGGTCCTCATTTTTACATAAGGAAAAAAACCTGAGAGGGCTTATTTGAAAGCCTGAATGGTTTAAGAGCAAACGGAACGTCGTTCAGGTACGCAAAAAAAATTAAAACGAATGAAGCCTCACTTCAAACCAGTCTCTCTAAGTTAAACTTCTTCCGTGGTGCTAGAGTAAAACGACAGCACAGGCAATTGAGCGAAAAAATAAAGTCCTGTTATTTATTTGCGCAAGCAGAAATTCAAATGACATTAATTGAAAATTTACGAGAGGGCCGTTACAAAGAATTTTTATGTGTGCCGCTAAAATTCTGAAATGATGATTTTTTTTGTTCGCTTGACGTAATAACACGGGAGTTCACGTCAGTGATACGGGCTGTTGTAAAAAGTAGGTAACGTGTTACGTTTTTGTTGCTTACGTAATTTTTGCCTGCTGATTTGTATAACTTTTTGTTTGTTGTTTACGAAATTTTTTGACTGTTGTCACGCTTCATGCGTGAATTTGCTTGAAATTGTATCTAATTTACTTTACTTACTTTTTTCGGTTCAGTGATATCCTCCGAAGTCTTGCGTGCGCTCACAAAGTTCGATGGCTTCCATAAATTTTCAATTGAATTGAAATCTGCAGACCGAGCAGGTCATCTCAAGACATCAATGTTGTAACCCCTGAGCTATTGCAGCATTTTTTGGCAGTGTTGTTTGGATCGTTGTCGTGTTGAAAAATAAAGTCGAGGACATGTTCCAGCGGTTTCGCATTCTTCAAAAAATTTCTAGATGAAATGTCTGTACATTCTTACCTCGGTCATTTTCATTTCTTTAGCCTCATTACACCGACAACTTCACACCTCCACCACCATATTTAACTGTGTATGGTATTCTATGGCTTGAGCTCGGCTCTCTTTCACACTCAGACACGCGTGTTTCTTCCAAAAAGCTCATTTTTGTTTCATTGACCAAATCCTTGTTTGCATCCTTTACCGCAAATTCAATACAGTCTTGCCAGTTTTGTGCTTAAATGGCTGAATCTTTCTAGCTGACACAGTTCAGGAGTGTACTGCACAATGATCTTTTCATCGTGTCCGAACTTGCTTCAACTCCAGCGTTTTTAGGCTACTCTGAATATCCTAACCAGTTTGGAAAGGGGATTTTATCTGAGGTTTCCGGCTTAAAATTAGTCTGCCGTCGCGTTGAATTTGCGGGGCAGACTACTGCGTTCGATGCATGTTGTAGTTAGCCACGTCCTTCACTTTCGTACAGTCGCGCCAAAAATTCCCTACTCGCGTACAATTTCGTCGAAAGTTCTTCACTGATGCTCAGTCACGCCATAAGTTCTTCACTGGTGCTCAGTCACGCCATAAGTTCTTCACTGGTGCTTAGTCACGCCAATAGTTCTTCACTGCCGCTCAATCACGCCGAAAGTTCTTCACTGGCGCGCTTACTTACGCCAAAAGTTCTTCACTGCCGTTCAATCACGCCAAAAATTCTTCACTGGTGCTGAGGGACTCCAAAACTTCTGCACTGGCGCTCAGTCACGCCAATTTAAATAACAAGCAAATTAAAGGTCTGCAGCAACCTTTTGGTATCACATGCCCTATTTGTGACGCTCTACGATAATTTCCCGCACACCGTTCGTTTATTATTCATTTTTTAACTATCTTCATGCGATTTACACCGAGCGACGCTGTCCTCGTCAACATATGCAGATAAAGAATCGTGCGGTGCTGTGATTGGTTGAAATAAACAGTCGTATTGAAATATGCTTAACGTTTGGAGTATAAAATCACATGATTGAAGGATTAGTCCAGACATAAAACCCTACGGTTGGTCAAATGTGAAGTCACATGTTTGGTTGAAGCCTAAAGTGATGCCAAAACGAAACAAAACTATAATGAAATGCTGGTTTTATCATAATATTTGCATGTGGCGTTCAATGCCTTCACATACGGATGTGCATATTTACATTATCTATAAAGTAGGTCAAGGATCAGTAAGTTTCAAGTTCTTGTGGGTAAAATGTTCGTTAAAAATGCATTCAGCGAACTTCATTCGATAATGTTTATAAGCAGTGAGAAAATAAAAAATTGAATGTACTATATACTTTCTCTGTTTGCCGTATATGTCATATAATGTACAGTCTATATATATGCTCCAAAGTCAATTTGTATATGAATATGAAATTGAGATGTTTACCCTTGAATTAGCTTTTATCAAATTTAAATGTATTCATTTAAATTTGAATTCCATTATGTTAAACTCGAAACTGACTCAATTTATTATGAAATTCATATGGCATGATATCCTCATTCAGACCTTGAAGCTGATAGCAGATTTTCTTATTAACTCCATATGAAAACTTCGCAGTGTACAGCAGAGGAACTTATAACAGTCAAAATTTTACGAACGGTAAGCCAAGCCAAACAAATGAGTAAGCAAATGAACGAACGAAAAGCTAAAAAAATCGAACAACCCGATAAATATCAAACATGTTAAACGAAAATCAAGCTATGAATTAGGAGGTAGTAGTAGTAAGGATCCCACCGCCTGAGTAAATATCACGCACCGAAAAAGGAGAAACCATTTATTATGAAATCTTGGGAACGGGAAATCTACGGAAAACTTTGTTCTCACTCAAGATCCCCTACGCATAGCAGCAGCTAATAAAGAGGAAAAGGAAGCAAAGATGAAAGACCATTCGTGAACAAAACATTAAAATAGTAAAAAGCAAAGTGGCACGAAAGATAGAAGTCCCGAAGACCTATCAATAGTTGTTAGCCTGAAAATTTCCCCCTTGGTACTCCAGTCCCCGTAACATAAAATAGACAACCCTAACTAACCTAACCTTATTTTTATCGCCTATCCTATGTCTCCCTGATTGAAATGACTGAATAAACAAATATGCAAATAAACAATGCAGAGAGAGCGAGAGAAGTAGGCTAACGAAATTCTTCACCCAATCACGGTCAATTAACGGGAATAGCTGGACACAAACAAGAGGAATCAGGAGGGGGCGTGTGGTATGGCATGAAAGGGGAGGGAAAACTCGGGAATGCTGGGGAGGGGGGAGACAAGATGAATTTCCCAGGGGATGCGAGTGCAAATTCCTCTCTTTAATATGCATTGTTTTGGTGGGGGGAGTCCGGAGATGAGGGGAGGGACGGAGGGTGGTCCCTGATGTGGGTGAGCTGGGGGATAAGAGAAGCAGCAAAATATAATCGGAGACATGAGTGCGCTTATTGGATTAGCGAAAGAGGCTAAATACGTAAATATGTATTAAGCGAAACAACGAAGTACATGGAACGCAGCGAAGATGAACGAATTGAATTATTTGTTTGCTGCGTTTGTGAATGTGCGTACGCTGCAAATTGCCGTGCACTTATTTGCGCCTGGGCTCGTGTGGGTTGGCTTTGTTTCCAGGCGTCGTTCCTTAAAAAACGTGGGCATAACAGGAGAGTGGAAGATATCAAGACTGTGGGTAATAGCAGGACCATAAGGGGGATAATAAAATTCACGTGAGCTCAGTTTTTTCGACTTCGCAGAGTTTGACTGTTTCGATCACTGACAATTTTTATTTGCTTCTACTTTTTGCCATTTGCACCACGCTCTCGACTCAAAATTTGTGTACTAAAAGCTTTCCTTTCCCGACTTTACCCTAATTTTCTGTCTTACCTTTCTTCTGTTTTTCCTCCATTCCTTCCTATCATTTTCCAGTTTCAGAATTTCCATCTTACCCTTCTTTCTTCCATATGTCATTTCTTCGTATTTTTCATCCTTCATCCCTTAACACCTTTTTTATAATGCCCAAGTTTGATGAGCGAAGTTTCGTGCTCCAAAACTGGTGTTGAAGCAAAAACTAAATCAATTTTTAAATATTAACTGATACCAGTACGAGCAATATAAGAATAACCGACACCGAAATCTGGCATTAAAAATGTTTTTGGAACAATAGTGCAGAAATGGATGCCATAGTTCGCATCAAAAATAAAACCAATGTTCGCACCAGACCCGAAACCGACCTTTAGAACAAAAACTGAAATTCATATAAACTGGAAACCAATTCACATCAGAAAATAAACTGAAATATACAATACAACACAACCCGAAATTCACGGCAGAACGTAAACTGAAATTTACATCAGAACGCTAACTGAAATTCACAAAACAAAAAACGAAGTTAAATTTAAAACCGGAACTGCAATTCATACCAGGTCTATAACTAAAGTCCATATTAGAACAGAAACCGAGATTCTCACAAAAATAAACTGAAATTTTCATCAGAACCGGAACCGAGCATTAGAAAAAATGAAATTCACATCAAAGTAGAAACCGAAGTTTAAATTAGAAAAGAAACCCAAACTCGCATCAAACGACAAATCGAAAGTCACATCAGAACAAAAACAAATTCCCAGCAGAACAAAAACAAACTTACAGCAGAACAGAAACTGGAATTCACATGAAAACAGAAACTGAAATTCATATCAGAACAAACCGAAACTCGCGCCAGAACAGAAGCTGAAATTCATTTCAGAAAAACTGAATTGCATACCAGAACAAAACCCGAAATTTACATCAGAACACGAACTAAAACGTACACCAGAACAAACTAAAATTAACGGCAAAACACAAAGTGAAATTCACTGAAAAACAAATTGAAACTAACAGCTGAACAGAAACTGAAATTCACATCAAAGAAAAACCCAAACACATCTACACCGGAAACGAAGTTCTCACCTGAACAAAAACTAAGATGTTCACTGCATTAGAATCTAATAGTCAAATGGGAACAGAATCTAAAATTCACACCAGTACGGAAACTGAAATTCACACCACAATCGAAACAGCATCAGAACAGGAACCAAAATTCTCATCAAAATTGAAACCGAAATTCCCCTCAGTACACCAACTAAAATTCGCAGCAGAAACAACTGAACTTCACTTCAGAACTGGAATCAAAATTGACATGAGAAGACACAAAAATTCACATCAGAACAGAAATCGAAACACCAGAATAGAGTTCGGAACTCACCAGGACAGAGCTGAAGTACATACCACAACCTGAAATTCCCTCCAGAATAGTAATTGAAATTCATGCTAAAAAAATGAATTAATCCTGAAACACCAACTGAAATTTACGGTGCCGTACAAACAAACTCACTGCAGAACAGACAGGGAAATTCACATCAGGAAAGAAACGAACACATCAGAACAGAAGCAGAATTGCATATCAAAAAACAAACTGATATTCCTCATCGAAGCACTTACGCATGTACGAAAACTGGAATTCACTTCAGAATGCATACTAAAATTCATAGCAGTACAGAAAATGTAACTCAGCAAAATAGAAATTGAAACTCATATCAAAACAGAAATTAAAATACGCTTCAGAACAGAAACTGGAATACGCATAAAAAACTCAAATTCAAAGCATAACAGAAACTGAAATCTATATCAAAGCAATTCGAAATTCACATAAAACAGAAACCGTAATTCACATAAAAACAGGAACCGAAGTTCATATCAGAACATAAACTGAATTTCATATCAGAACATCAACTGAAATTCATATCAGAAGATTAACTGCAATTCATATCAGAATATTAACTGAAATTCATTTCAGAACATTAACTGAAATTCATAGCAGAATACATACTGAACTTCACAGCAGTACAGAAACATACTCCCCGAAACAGAAACTGAAATTTACATCAAACGAACCAAAATACACATCAGAACAGTAACTGAAATTCACAATAAAACTGACCCAAATTCATATTAAAACAGGAACCGTAATTCACATGAAAATGAAACGGAAACTCATATCAGAACATAAACTGATGTTTACGGCAAAAAACAAACTTAAATTCACAGCAGAACACAAACTGAAATCCATAACAGAACAGAAGCTGAAATCCATAACAGAACAGAAGTTGAATTTCAGAGACAAAAATGAAACTAAAGTTCACATCGAAACAGATACCAAAACTCATCAAAGCTGAAAACGAATGTGAAACAAGAACTTAAGCTACATTCATATCAACAGATTGCGTAATTCGGATAAAAACCAACAAAAATTCACATCAAAACCGAAGCTGAGCGTTGGAACAGAAATCAAAGTAGACACCGAAATTTTCACCAGAAAAGGAACTCGAATTCACATCAAAACAGGAACCGAAGTTAACATCAGCACGCAAATTGAAATTCACGCCAGGTCTAAAACTTCCACATCGGAACAGAAGCCGGAATTCATACAAAAACAAATTAAAATTTTCATCTGAACTTAAACCGAACATTAGAAGCAAATCCGATATTCAGGAATAGAATCCAAACCCACATCAAAACAAGTCGAAATTCGCAGCAGAACAAAAACACTCACAACCGACCAGTAACTGGAACTCACATCGAAATGGAAATTGAAATTTGTATCAAAACAGAAACTGAGACTCATCTTATATTGAAATTCGCACAGAACACACTGAAATTCACAACAGATCACTTACTGAAATTCACAACAGATTCAGTACTGAAATTCACAACAGAAAAGAAGCTGAATTCGTGCCAGAACAAAACTCGAAAATCACTCCTGAACACAACCTGAAATTCTCCTAGCAGTACAAACTGAAATTTACATAGAAACACTGGGATTCACTCCAGTACACAAACTAAAATTCACAGCATCACACAAACTTAAACTCTCAGCAGAACAGACACTAAAATTTACTGCAGACTAAGAATTGAAATTTACATCAGAACAGAAACAGAATTTTACATCTGAATGAAAACTGAAATCCGCATCAAAACACAAACTGAAATTCACATTTGTACGAAAACTGAAATTCTCTTCAAAATACATTCTGAAACTTGCAGCAGTACAGAAACTGGAATTCACCGGAAAAAGAAACTGAAATTCACCTCAAAATAAACCAACAAAAAAATGAAACAAAAATTCGCATTAAATACATACTGAAATTCACAGAACAGAAACAAATTTACTGCAGTACAGAAACAGAAACTCACCAGTATAGAAACTGAAATTCACATCACTTGAACAAAAGCTAAAATTTATAGATTAATACTCATGTGTTCCGTCACGCTTCACCACTTTTCAGGTGAAATTTCAGGTGTCGAGCGAAGTATCCTGTATGCGGGCTGCATGTTTTGCTATAAAAAACCAGTCTTCGCGGTACGTTTTCAGTTTCCCTAATAGAGTTCAGACTACTCGCAACATCAAGATGAAAATTACTTCCAAGACCGGACTATCTCTACCCTGAACCTTCCGAAATTTACATGACACAAAATGAAGGTCAATCAAAATAGAAATTCATATCAAAAAAGAAACAGCTTGAAAAAAGAAGCCGAAGCCGGTTCTAAAAAGACCGCTGGACTCGACTTGCATCTAAGCGAAACCGGCACCGAAGTCGCAAATGGAAACAAAACCAAATCTGAAAGCCACTTTATAAGAAACAGAAAGCCACGGTATCAGAGAAACCAGAAACCAAGTTATCAGAGAAACCAGAAGCCACGTTATAAAAGAAATCTGTACCTTAACGCCTGAATTACTTCTTAGTTTATTATGTAAGTGAATTAAATAAGTAAGGAAGTACCCCTTACTTGGTTAGGCGAGGAAATTGATTAATAATGTAATTAAAGACACCCAAGGTAATCAGTCAAGGTAGGGTGAATGAAACGAAAACTAAATGGAGACATTTTTTATTTTAATTAATATTCTTCACATCGCAGACCCGAGTAAACAGTTGAGGGCAGCACCATTGAGTAAACAGTTGACTGCGATTCTTTGCTATATACAAATTATGAAGCTTAGATAAGCATATACCCATATGTACATACCACTGAAGGTCAGTATATTTACGTTTATGATGTATGCTGTCAGGTGTGAGTAAGTATTCATATATACCACTTTGAGTCAGCCTATATGCTTACATACCACCTGGGGACAGCATATACGCATATATAGCTCTTATGGTTTGCATATATGCATTTACCCATGTTCGGCCAGCATATACATATGCATACATCCATGTTGAGTCAGCATATACCTACATATACATATAAATAAGAAATTGGGACTCTAGGTTGACTACCACTGCCAGGGAGCGAATATAAGCTTTCGCAGTGCAGATATAGAGAAATTCATTAATCACAACTCATGCATTTTCGCACTACGCATTTGAGCTCTTAGTGTACGGAAAGAGTCCTCGTTCCCACTAGGGGACGTTAATCGCAAGACCTTCTGAAATCTAGTATGCTTTGTGACTATGAATATGAGCCGTGCAGGCCGAATTTCTAAATTAAATTGCTGTCAACGGCCTGTAAAAACTCGTGAATTAGAGCTTTCATACGTGAACTCAGGACTCGTGATCTACCGTCTAAGGCCTCAGAATAAATGAGAATTTTGGTAAATTAGACGAATTCCGGAATTGCATACATATCTATAATCTGTAAAAAAATTGTGATTTGAGCTTTTATGAATCAAGGACTCGAAAATTACGGCTCTGCTGTGTCTTTATATATGTAAAAATGTACTTACGTGCCGCCGTAATACGTATGTGTACATTTATACGCACATACGTCCACTGCTATAGCAGCATAGTGGCACTCAGAAGAAGATATAAGAATAGATGCAAAATGATTGAACATGCATGATATGTTTTTTTCTGGATATGTCACGTTCCAAGGCACACCCAGACACATATACAAGTGTGTATTCCAATACACACGCGCGCACGCCAAATCACACACACATACACACCAACGCACACAAACACACATACCAACACACTCGAGGCGATATGCTATGCACTTGCAGGTATATCTAGAGCACCACGCACGCATGTACCGAGAGAACATATGTATGTTTAGTAGCAAACGCGGTAAAAATACATGAAAAAATGCACGTTCCATAAAAACGTTCACGCTGCCGATAATTTGGAATGCATTTCTGGAGCTACAAAACAGAAATCAACCTTCCTTGCTAAATGCATTGACTAGAATCATAGACGAAACGGGATTTTAAAATTTGCCTGGTCGGGACATCACGACCAGAAACAAAAGAAGCTCAGGCTATAAATGAATTCATTTATGGCCTAGTACGTGCACGTCAGACGACGCTTCCTTTTAACACTAGCGTTAAAACCTAAGTTATGAAACACCATCATTGCTTGATCAGCAATTCCAGGTGCCTACTTTGAAATCCACCGTGAAAAGGTAGATGAAGTGGAAGACGTTTAATTTATGACATCCCGTATCACACCGAACACGGTGAAAATTTTTCGCCCTAGACATCTAACCTACGTTCTGTTCCGTACTTTAATCATTAATCTCGATAATGACAACAAATTTATTTTGCAGCTATCCTGTCGAAAGCAAATTAAAAAATGTCTTCGAAAACATACACTGATCAACATCGTGCAATGAGTAATTTCAGTCACAATAATCAGCACGAAATATAGAAAATACCGTTTATTTAATACCGAAATGCTAGGTATTCAAATCTCTAAGACACGTGGCTTATATTCGCGTATTTTCGTACATAGAAAAACTCATTCTAAATTATTTATTGTCGCACAATTTAAGAAGTGCTTCACTTGGCACCACTGGAGCAAGAGATGTTAGGCTATCACAAATATGTATGATATACATGTATCTCCCTTATCATGTACCGAGTGTCCCACGAAAAACGGAACTCAAGATCCCCAGATCGAACACTGTGATTATTTTTTATGCGGACAATTAAAGATGAAAGTATATCCTAGTCCCCCTCAAAACATTGAAGAATTGAAAGAAATTATCATTAACGAATTTAATGCACTAAATATTGATTGACCATCAAACGAGTTGTTTCATCGGTGCGATTCAGAGCTCAAAAGGGCGTTGACAGAAATGAACATGCGAAAGGAATACGAGTTAAAACATGGTTACAGTATTTTTAATAAAATTATTTGCTACATAGTAGTTGTAAGGACATCTTTTCTAAGACTTAAAAAAATAAATTAAATTGTGGTGTGTACATTTTATCGTTTGACTTCCTGTTCAAGTATGTTTCCGACATCCCTCAGTGGAGCAGTTACAGATACATATTATTGAAGATATTTCATCAAAACATATAGCATTTGTGCATTCGTTCAGAAGTGTTCGGCAAAAAATATAGTCGGACAGAATAAAGATACAGAAAATAGTTTCTGATTTGCGTTATTTTATTTCTATTTGTGTTCCTTTTTTGTGAGACACCCTATTTATAGCATGATTGATATGCAGGTCTCGTACATCACCTATATATCATGCATCATATCCATCGTATGTACCAGGGAAATGATGTATTTCACATGTCATACATATGTACATCACGTACATCTTACGTACCATTTTTATCGTGTGTATCATATATATTAGTGTATTTTAATTGCAATAGCATCAATTTGAAATGGTATAATCAAAGAAGAAAAAATATGGCCGCCCATCACGATGAGAAACACGTGTTCCTGCAACAGAAATTCACGTAGGAATCTCACCAATTCGGGCTTCCATCGACAGAATTTAACAGAACTGTGCGTGTACGTATGTACGACGAAACCATCTAACACATTTCTTGGTTTCACCAAACCCGAAGTGAAACGAACGTATTTGTGTTTTGTAAACGTCCGTACAACGCATCGTTAAAAATGAAGACTACATACGTACTCGTTCATTCTGTATTTCGTTTGTTTTGCTTATATGAAACCAACGAGTGTCAAGATCATCGAATATATTTTTTTTATTTTAACTCTACTACTTTGCGCGGGCCCTACACCATTCGTACTTAACATATACGAATTTCTAGCGTGCTCCGCCTACGCGAACGTGTGAGCAAAAAGTAAGGTAAGTTAAACTTACTCCGTGTTGCGAAGTATCTCCGTGTTAGTTTGTATTTCAGGGTGTCGCCAAAGTCAGGACGTCGCCTCTACTCGTGCACTGTATACTTCTGCAAATATGTTATTGTACGATCATTTCTCTGTATATTTTGCATGTTTTCAGTGCCAATACCAAACACATGGCATAAGTATTTTTTAGACCTCTTGGTATCGAGGCGCAAGCCTAATTTTCTTAGTATCATCGAGTAAGCTTAATTTTCCCTACCTTTATTAATTCCAACGCGCTTTACCGTTGGGTTTTTGGTGCTTCACAACTACTGACGCATGAGGGATGTGAGGATGTAGCTTCCCTTTCCACGGGAAGCACTCCGTGGTTCAGTGAAAATCAAGTGCCTCAACCGGGGAGCCGGACCCTTTCTTTCCAGCTGTGTGGCTGTCACGTTAGCGAATACTCCGTGTATCCCCACCAACAGTAACCGTGAAGCCGTGAGCGAAGTGTTATTGATACAAGTCACGAAAAAAATTTGGAGATCGTTTTCTAGTTACTTGCAATCAATGTGGGCGAAGCAATTATAGTCTATGGAAGCATTAGGGAACAGGCATTCGCCGGGCATGTTATGGATTGATTTTCACAAGACGAGTCGATTCTATTACGTGAGGAGACCGCGAATTCCATTCCGGTCAGAATTTCAAAATGCGGAAAACGCAGCGGTATTGCGGGCGTGCGAGACTGTAGCTATGTTTGCCCACATATGTAGCTATATGCACCTCTGTTGCAGAACTAATTTAATTTTATAGGGTTAAGAAAATTTCAATTAGTGATACGTCACTAGACGCATGATAAACCTAGCGATGAATTATTAAGCACACTATAAACCTAGCGATGGATCACTAGGCACACGATACACCTAGCAATGAATCACTAGGCACACGATTTGGAAGCGATATAGATAAGGTGATTTTAAGTAAAAGTCCTTCAATTAGGACGTTCTCATGAAGACCTCAGTTCAAAATTGTTTATTTCTTGAGCATACTAGACTATTTATGTGAACAAAGCACACTAAAATCTACGGGGAGCCAACAAAATCTATATTATACTCTCGAAAACCTCCCTGCTCATTGCAATTTTTATCTCGCAGGATGGTCTTTATCAGCCAAAAATATACCCGAATTTCCCCTATTTTGAGAAGTCGTTCGCTAATGTCTGACTCGATATACGTCTGTACATTTACCCTGAATTACATACATTTTCCGCATGCGCAGCATGCAATAGAGAAATTTTTCAAAAATTTTAACGCGCTCGACTTCTTGAACATTTTCGAAAATATTCGTGAAATATTAACATGAGGGGAAAAATGAGTGCGGTTTTCGATCTTATAAGCGTAGGTCATTGTAATAGAAAAATTTCATGAACAACAATTCTACTATTTTATAATACGAGTGTACGAAGAATCTGCGATTAGTCGATTCTTTAAAGGCCCCAGACTAATCAAGCGCGTAACATTTAATTCGAAAACGCATATGATCCTGCAATTTCCTTTCCTGTAGAATATCGAAAGGCTCGTCTTCTACTGAAAAATAGAAAATTGTCTCACATTCACATTGGGAAACATGGATTTGATTGAGAATTTTTTTATAGCTTGAACACCAAAATAAACGTAGATACGAGTTACGATATGCATCTAATCCTAGTCAACTTTTCCTCCATAGCATCAAAACTTATACATAATTTTGGCCGCCCAAGCACAGATATCACCGCCGCATGGTTGATCGATAGATAGGAGCGGCGAAAAAGTTATATTAAGATATCATAAACTGAAAACCATGTTAGTATTCGTAAACGCAAAGCTTAAAAAATTCGTGTTCAATCATGAGTTTCTAAATGAAAATGGACATAGCATTTTTTTCTAGAAGATATTTTTACGTTAAGATACGCAATCGAAAGGCGCAGAAACATCTGGATTACAGTTGTCTGCACAACCAACCGTGTGAAAAAGCGTCTGTCATTTCATACTTTAAGAATAATTAGGAACATAAAGAGCGCACTTAGAAATACCAAGAATACATTATCAACAAAATCAAAATCCCCAAAGATCACAATCAAGGTCGACATCGAGCTACAGTAATTAATTAAGGTATAGAGTCAAGGCTAAAGTAAATATCACAAGGAGTCCTTAAATACATAAGTTGAGGCAGAAACGCATCTCCAGGCTCCCGAGCTTGTTCTTCCTAGAAATTGACAAACTTTTCACCGGGCTTTTGGGCTGTCAAATTTCTCCTTAGCTAAAAATAACCAGATAAAGCGTCATTAGAAATTGCATTTTAAATGACAGAAGATAACGACCACTCGAAAAATTCTTACTCTAAAGTTCAGTCCGGCTTTCAAAAAGTTATAGAAAGACAATATCAATGAAGCATGTAAAAATAAATGAAGCATGTAAATACATGTAAATATTTATGCTAAGTTTTTGATAAAAATTACTGCAATACAAATCTTGATGCTCATGAGAGAATGACTTTGTAAGGATCGCTTTTGGAGTAATTACATTGTCTGCAATTGCTTGCGGCGAATTAGAGCATGAAAGCCAATATACCGCCTACGCAAATGTGCAAACTTTAAATTATTGATATGTTATGCACCTTGGAAGCTATTGATTCATATATACAACAAATAAATTTTCCACCCCCCGATGCCAGATAATACATTCCAAGCCTGCGACAGCATGCTACTTATCGAGCCAGTCATGCCATAAGGCTAGTAACTCCGACAATGCACCCACACAACTTCCTCACTCTCGCATGCAGCAAATTCATATTTTTGGCTATATGTTTTTTCGTGACATTTACCTAAATCTATCCCGAGTGAATTCAAAAAGCCAAAGAAAAAATTTTGCCGCGCGAGAGAAGACCAAGCGAACAACAAAGTTTTGCCAGTAACCTGTAGTCGCAAAAGTGATCACTACCTTGCAGGACCAACGTTCTTTCTCTGCAAGTAAGAGTAGAGGTCGTGAAAAGATGGCCGCCGGTCTTCTTGCTGCGACCAGCACGATTTCATAATTTGGTAAACGTCTCGACTGCACGACGTTGGCTGCTGCAAAAAGATCATCCCAGCTCCGTCGCCGTGGTAACAATGAGATAAGTTTTCTAGAACTCCGGAGTCTGACATATTGTCGTAAGGGTGACACGATCCGAGAGTGAACAGCTCCCACAGAGTCACGCCGAACGACCAGACGTCTGATTTGCTACTAAAGCGTCCCTGTAAAACGGACTCCCACGACATCCATCGTATTGGAAGCAAGACTTTTCCGTCAGGTTTGTAATAATGATTCTTAAAGATGGGTCGACTCATCGCTACGTCGGTAATTTTCACGAACAGGTCGTCGCAAACGAGGCAGTTTCTAGAAGCCAAATCTCGATGGATGAATCGCTGGGATTCGAAGTAAGTCATAGCAGACGCAATCTGCGTGGCTATATAGATGAGATCACTTATGGACAAGATGGGTTTATTTCGGGTGGGCTGGGTGCTGCCCGCGAACGTGTGTTCTCGGAGAAAATGATACAAGTCTCCTCGCTCTGAATATTCGACCAACATCGTATGTCCTTCGTACACATTCGCTGTTCCTAATAATCGGGTGATATTAGCATTGTCCAACTTACTAAGAATAGTCGCTTCTTCCTTGAAGCTTTGGATAATGACATCGTTTGCCTTGGGCTTGAGCTTCTTAATGAGACACACAGCACCAGGAGTAATGTTTTTGAACGTAGTAGTGACATTGTCTTTGATTTTGCAAAGCTGGATTGTGCCAAATTCTCCTTCTCCGATAACCTCGATTACGTTGTATATACCGGGAGGAATGGTTGGGATAGACTTTTCCCTCTTGGTGTAGACAGTTTCGTTCATGTAGAGGACAGTGCCTGTGATACTCCTGATGTCTGTATCTTGACAAAGTCTCGGGGCTGCGTAATATTGCTGATCCGGAGGTGGAGGAAGGGGAGGCACGGGAGGCGGAGGCGTTCCATCTTTTCGCGTGAATGAGAGAAGAGATGGAGGCTTAGATAATGGGATTGGCGGTGGAACAGTATAAGCTTCTGAAAAAGGAGGTGGTGGGGTCATGGTCATATCTGGAATAGCATAATCCACAGAATCTTCAGATTCTGGAATGGATTTTACAGGGACCTCGAACGGAGTACTGAGTCCGGTTGGAAAATAAGAGGAGGTCTTGGAATTCAATTTCGCATAAGGCTGCTGGTACATCGCAGCAACCTCTTCTTCCAAGGCCACGTCGCCGTAAAATTTCCCTTTGGCCACCGAGTTTCCATTCTCGTGTTTTGAGACATTCATGTTGATGTGAACATCGTTCATCTTGACCGAAAATTTTCTCGCCAGGAGACCATCGGTGGATGGCATCATCGCTTTTTTTGCCAAATGGGACCGGTAACAGAAGATACCGACCACGATGGGCAAAATACAGGTTAGGACAGCGAGGGCTGCTATCCCGGCCACGAGGGCTGTTGGTGTGGGATTGGTTTCTGTCGACATTGGGATTGGGGTTTGGTCTGCGTACATGGCGTCTCCGGCTAGAGTGGCGCTCGGCGGCACGAGGACGCTGACATTGCACTTGCATGGCGCTTGAAAGTAGGAAAAATAAATATTGCATTAGAGAAAAATAATTTGCGCAGAATAATTACACCTGTAATGTGGTTCTGCACTAGAGAAAAAGCAAACCTGACTTGCTACACAGCATTTTTTGCCAGGTTGAAAAAAATGGATTAGACACGAAATATGTGTATGTTTCTACACTGAATGAAAACGTACATCCAGTCAAGTTCCCGTACATCCAATGACTGTGAGAAACAGAACTGAGCAAGCCTTGAGGACGGGCGCGAGGTTCAAATGTTAAAAACAAATACACATTATTAATGGGTAACTGGCCGATGCTGCGACTTCAGCGCTACGACTTTATGGCTAAGGCCTTATTACCATGACTTTTTTGCTGGGAATTTAGTGCAATGAATTTATGTATATGGAATTATTGTTGTGAATTATTGTGTTGAAATTGCTATGAATTTCTTCATTTTGCACTATCGGAGTCTCGCTCAGGTGTTTCTTTGCACACGAATACAGTTCGATTTAGTACAACTGCTCGCCTGTATATTATTGATGACATTAGCAATCGTTTGTTTGGAAGGAGTTGGGCCTACATAGGTAGTACGTGCAGCTAATTAAAAGTAGGTAAGCGCATTATACCCCCAATCTGTATGTTTTTTAGCATATGTTGGTTATCAAAAAATAGTATGTAGGTAGTAGTTGGACCTACGCAGGTCGCGTGTTCAGCTTATTTGAGTTAAGCATAATCATTAGACCGCTGCGCGCCAATAGATTAAAACTGTCAAGTCCCAAGGCCGTAAATATCCCCACAGGTTAACAAACTCCCCTGCCGTTTTTAAGCTCTACCGCTGGTGTAAAACAAATAATTTTGGGACACATTTTCCTTTTCTTTGAGAACTTTCGGTTCATAAAACATGCTCAAGGTGGAAGAGATCACACTTTTTGGTTACAAGTGTGACAACTGTTGTCTGTAGTAAAATGAAAAGTTAACATGAAGAAGGCCATACGAGAACACAACGGCATTTAGACCCGCTAACACGATTTATACCGACATTCATTAGGCGAAAGATTATTTCATTTCTATCAGAAGAATTACTGTTTCCAATATCAAAAGGCACACTAACACCAAGACACACGCACGGACACCAATACAAAATCCGCTGTAAAAATGTAGTGCAGAAGCTAACACTCGCTGCTGACGAGGAAGACCTCTGATACCAACACTCACTGCTGACGAAGAAGACCTCGGATACCAACACTCGCTGCTGACAAAGAAGACTTCTGATATCAACACTCACTGCTGACGAAGGAGACCTCGGACACCATGATCCACCGGAGGGCGAAGTAGAGCTGCAGCTTGACGGTATCGGCACTGGAGCCGTGCAGAGGGATGGACACATTCCTGGCCTCCTCGAACACACGCTCTGGCTCTCCTTCGTAGACGACTCCCTTGTAGAAGTGGTCGCCGCCATCTATGCTCAGCAGCACGTTAGCTCGCGAGAACGCCTGGCGTCGACCCATGTTAAGGCTTTTAATTTCCATCTTAATTTGTTTTTTTTTGTAACTTTTCAGATCGGTAATTGCAACTACGTAACCGCAAGAATTCAATGAATATTAGTGTAATTATAATAATTGTAATGATGGTAACAGTAATAGCGGTGTTAAAAGAGGAAAATGATTATATTAATAATGATGACGTTAATACCGGTGGTAAAGAGTGAAATAATAAAAATAATAGTGATAATAATAATAATGGAAGTTTAGCAGTAGTAAAAGTAGGAAATAATAATGATGACGGTTAAAGCAGTAATAAAAATAGGAAATAATAATAACGGTTGTAAAATAGGAAATAATAATGACGACGGTAATGGCGATTTTAAAACGGAAATGATATTAATGGTAGAAATGAAGGTAACATCAGCAATTACAAGAAGAGAGCCACACCTGCACGTCCTTGGAGAAGAAGTTGTTCACGTACAGATGAACGCTCGAGAAGTTCCTCACGGAGTCGAAGAAGAACAAAATTTCGACAGGATCTTTGCCCCTCGTCGTATTCCGCCAACCGACCCACTCGTATCCTGGTTACGCAAACATCGAAACCGCAAATGTTAACCGTCAATTATAGATAGGAATTGGCAGTAGAATAAGGCACTGAATTTTTCCACCGAATCTGCCGCTGAATTCTTTGACTGAATTTACATTTGAATTTGTCACTAAATTCTGCATTAAATGTGCCGCTGAACTCGCCAATGAGCTTGCCACTGAATGGGCCATCGTGCAAGTCCCTGAATTCGTGACTGAATGGGTGACTGAAATTGTCTTTAAATTTGCCAGGCACCTGACAGCTGAATTGGCTACTGACTTAGTCATTAAATATGCACCTAAATTTTTCCACTAAATTTACCACTGAACTTATTACTGGATTTTACGATGAATTTACCACAAAGACGTTTGAACATGACGGAGGAGAGCTCAAACAACCATAAAAAATGTATGGCTGTACGAAATTCAAAACTGGAACTTCCTACAACTGATTAGCTGTTCTGTTATGATAGAGACCGAAGTTTCTGTACCACTAGTTCACTTTCCCTCCTGTACAATGAACATTTCAGAACCTACGATCGGCATGCCTACACGTATAATCGATATTCTTATTGTTTCACAGTGGACATTCTTACACGAATAATCGATCTCCTGTACGTGCGATTGACATTTCAACACGTACAATTGACATTCTTGTACTCGTAATGTATATTCGTGTATCAATTCAATGGACATTCTAATGCATTTACTTGACATTTATACCAGTATCATTGACACTGCTATACTTGTAATTGACAAATCCATGGGGTACAATTGACATATGCTTTTCATAGAAGAATGTGGCACACCAGTTTAGCCAGGCCGGCCAACCTACTCAAAGAAGTCCAGGATATTCGTGTTCGGTATACTATCGTCATTTCGTCGGATTCCTTGACACTTAGTCAGACACCACGTCTCTGGCCGCATTGATGTACCGCAAATTTACTAATATCACATTTAATCATCCCCTCCTAAGAGAAGAGCTCCAAACGCGGGACCTTTCAACTAGGAGGCCAGCACGCTATCCCTCGGGCCACGCAGACAACCGTCGAATCACATTAATATTCGAACGACTACATTGGACATTTAAATCCTCAATTACTTAGTACCTGCATAATTACTTATGAATTCCACAATTGAATCGTAACTGCACGATGATTTGATAATTGCACAAATACACTGTAACAGACTTTTGCAATCTAAATCTAATAATTGAAATAATTACTTATAGTTACCGTTTTGTAGGAAAGCAGATGGAAGACGCATTGCTGTAGTTTTATAATGTCTTTCCATTAACATGCGAGGCGTACCTCGCCTTATATTGTCCCAGGATATGTACAGTACAGACTCCCACTATGGTGTTCAGCCTACCATTCCAGTGTCTTAACGGAATAATTTCACTGATAGCATTTTTAATATTTTCATCATATAATACTCGATTTCTTTAAAAAAAAATCGAAAGTATTTCTAGGCAGAGAGTGCTTATTTTGCTCGTATTAGAATATAAATATCTCAAATTCGACGTAATGTTTAGATTTATTTCTTCAACACGCAAAAAAAATCCATCATATTCACTAACACTATACGAGTATATTCATTCTGAATGCATTTTACGATAGTACTCATATCTACTTGCACTATATATTTCTTCTAGGTGCATTGTTTTGATAGCAGTTATACTTACTACCACCGTACATTTCTCTTAAATGTATTATTCTGAGAGCAATCGTTAATACTACCACTGGAAATAGAATAAATATATTCTGTAAGAGTTCCTCCAAACATCAGGAGAGACAAAACATGGATCACCCCGTAATTCGCACATCGTCTTTAATGGGTCGACATATCGGAGCCATAATTCGTGCTCAGACCCTAGGGCTCAATCCAGTCTTAGATACATTTCAAGAAACCCACAGACCTTTCCTGAAATAATCAGGGATTATCAACTACTTGATGTAATTTTTTATATTAAAACACTCGTGCTTGAATGTTTCATGAGATGAACTGGTTACAAAAGTGATATTATTTTAGTCAGTTTAAAATTTTGTATCCCCATTATCCCCATGAATTGTGATCAAAAAGAGCCGAGAAAAAGAATAATTCAGTGTGGACTCTAGAAAACGGTCAATCTAAGTACAATGTGTATTTGCACTCACGATCCCCTGCGCATAGAAACAGCAAGAGTGAAAAATAGAAAATATAAGAACAAGGGAAAAAATGGAAAAGTGAGCGCGAAAGATAGAAGTCCCGAAGCCCCATTTATAGCTGAAATAACCTAACAGTGCTCTCCTGGGGTTCGCCAGTCTTCAAAACATGCGATAGACAAAGCTATCTAATCCAATCTTATTGCCTTGCCTGTGTTCCCTGAGCGAGAAAACGATGATTGCGGTTAATATTTTTATAAATTCAGGTCAATCCCGTTCTCTCAAGTGATAAAAATTGGTAAAATTAGAAAAAATGACATCGACCAAAACTTAATAAGAAATCTACAATAAAAGCTTAAGCACTTCGTATGACAACTGCACGTCTACAACGCACACCATTGGGACTTCCCTTCCAGGTCTTAATACGTACAACACACCCACGTCCTGTGACAACACAACCTACCGTTATGCCTGCCTTTGACGTCCACCCTGAAGTTGTTGTGACCGATCTCCCCATCGGTAAGCTGCCCCAAACCCCCTGTGAGCAGATCCCCAACTCTGTTTCCATCGTACGTCAAGTCCAGTAGGCCGTCGTCGCTGCCACGCCTCTCGCCGTCCTCGGCAGTGTACGACAACAGACCCGCTTGAGTGAAAAAATGTGTTTTTAAAAATTCTGATGCGGGGAAGCGTTAATTTGTGAATAAACATCGTTGTTACTTCGCTTACGCTTCACACAAGAGAAGTATTAGTGTTTAGGACAGTTTTGATTATGTCCTGGAAACAACTTGAAAAAAATTCCCACGTCCCTGTTAATCGACCTCACGGACGAAACGCTCGAAAATTCCTCATATTCAACCAAAAAACAGAACTTAGCACGACTGCGCACTATTTTTTTGTGCTTACTGTGAAACAAATTTCACGAAGGGGATATGTACAATGGGAAAAATCTCGAAAAATTTAAAACCTCTTTTTTATGAACAACATGAAATGAGGCTAAACGAAACCCAATCCAACACAGACACTTCCCTAGGTTCCGGCAGCATCGTCATTCGATTTTTGTTGCTGGTAATGGAGTGCTATTTCCTGACTCTTATACAAAACCATACAAAATGCTATTTATTCCTAGGAAGCTTTGTTTGTGGAATACATTTTATACACTGTACTTGTAGCCCTATGGTGAAGAAATACGTGTACTAAAATTCGTTTGCCTGACCACAAAAGCTGAGTTCTTTCACCGAAACAATTTTTTCATTTATTTTAGCCATAAAGAAATAGGAAATTGCAGTTTTAACCCAGGGACGATATGAATTTCTCAAAAGCGAGATTTTGCAAGTGTCGTAAAGTTGTTTTATTGATATTTTCTGCAAAAGAAGAACGCTGCCGTCCGAGCATGGCATGCACTGAAGATGACAAAAATGAAAAAGTTGTGTGCTTTTGACATGAGGGGTAGCGATTGAACAATTTTGATAGAAATGGTCTCTTCGTTCTCATCAAAAACGAAACGACTTGGACTTTGAAGCACCAGTACACGTTCGCACTCAACACTACAAGGGAAAATAGGGACATAATGAACCATCTCATAACTGCTGTAAGCTTGTTATTCGTAGCTCCACGCCTTCCTATCGCAAATGAGAGCCAAGTGTCTTATTGGGACGGATTCAGTTGAAATGGCGTCAAATTGGGACTCGAATATAATTAGAAATATTCAAATACGATTAGTACGTACTAAAAAAATTGTATTGAAAAATCAATGGGCTACTAAGAACACAACATTGAACGGAAAACTCGTTGGCTTTCAATAATTGGAACAAACTGCTTTGTTGGACTCGCCTAATTCGTTCCAATTAGGAGCGTTATCCGAGTGAATATATGAAACTGAAACTGGAATTTTGAGCTAAGGTATGTAGCTGTAGTCTTATTGTAAAAATACGAAAGATTGCAGCTAGTTTTTAGTATTTACTTATACGCGGTCTTATTGCAAAATTTATTTGGAGGATATGCGGTTAACTATCTATGCTCACTCGCCCATACTAAAAAATCCGGAGCAAAAGTAATTATGTAACAAAGATAAAAATGTAACAGAAGTAGCTATATAGCAGAAGTAATTAAACACGAAGAGTATGCTGTAAAAGTAATTATACAATCTAAGTAACTATCCAACAAAACTAATTCTAAAGCAAAAGTAACTGTCCAGCGAAACTAATTCTACAGCAAAGGTAACTATACAGCAAAACTACGTACGTAACTACTCCGATAGGTGTTGCACAACTACGTGCACCTCGCTCACCCTTATAAGGACACCCGTAGAGCTCGACCCTCATGCAGACAGTACGGAGGTTGTCGCTGTAAGGGATGAAGCGGACCCTCGAGGCCACGACGGGGGGGCTCAGGGGAGACGCCTTGGGCAGGTAGGTGTTGGTGTTGCCTTCCAGCAGCTGCCAACGGGTCAAAATAAATCGAAATTATTGAGGAAAAGAATTTGGCTCGGATCGAGTGAAATGAATTAGGGTTTTCACCTTTCGTAAGTCGGAAAGAACATACATGTTTTCTCTAATAAAGGATAAATTTACTCCAGCTTTATTCGTCAAAAAAGACATATATGTCTTCTTTTTTAAAAGGTAAATTAACCCTCTATGAACATAAAGGATCATCAGGTCTTGTTTCAATATGGTGCACTCAGCTTGTCCTACAAAGCTAAATGCGGCCTCATCACAAAAAAGGTTTAGTCGTTATAAGGCTAATGAAATGACTCGTCACTTGAGTCGGAGCTCCTGAACGCTGGGGAGAATGAGGAGTTTTCGGTCTCTTTTCCTCCAAGGAGTACATAAAAATCAGCTTCGAGTGCGGCTGGGATACGAACCTGAGACCTCCCTAATAAAAGGCTAATACGCTGGTGACTGCGCTACCGTGCCTATATAATTAACTAGTACAATGATTAAGGTCCGTAAAATTCGGGTAAGTGCATGGAAGTGGTGTTGATAACTCTGCTGGTGGTCAATACGCCCGAAGCCTTCTGTCTGTACCAGGAAAATTGGGCAGAAAATAAAAGTATCTGGGAATCTCTAAAAAAATCCTTTGGAAGAATGTGAACAAGTGCGTTTGTGTTTAAGTGTGCAAGCACTGGTGGGTGGGTGTGTTTTAGTGAGGATGCATTTGTATGAGAGGATGCATTTGTATGAGAGGATGCATTTGTATGAGTGGATGTATACCCGTTTGAGTTGAGTTGTAGTGGTAGTGAAAGCAGCGCTTCAGAAACTCAGTCTATTTCGCACCGAAAGAGTAGGGACCATTTAGTATGGACTTAGGAGAACGGGGATTCTATGCACAGGGTGTGTTCCCACACAAGATCCCCTGCGCATAGAAACAGCAAGTTAAGAAGGAAGAGCAAGAAAAGACAAATAAGAAATAGCGAAGAAGGAATGAAAACGGAAGGAAGCAAAGTGGGCACGAAAGACAGAAGTCCCGAAGGCCTATCTAAAGCTGAGGTACCCTAGCAGTACTCCCCTGGGGGCGCTAGTCCCCATAGCATAGGATAGGCAAACCTAACTAACCTACCTCTATTGCCTATGGCCTATCCTATGCCCCCTGAGGGGATATACCCGTTTGAGTGTATTTTACATGAGTATGTGTGGGCGCATTAGTGTGGGTGTACGTACATAACGTTCAATTAAATTCAATCAAACAGGTGGTGTTTAAGGAAACTTCCAGCGACAGGTTCTATTCTTTCGAAATAAAAAAAATAAATAAATGAAATTCAACGCTAAATCAGGTCAGCTCCCAGAAAAAGCACACTTTAATTCCTTTTTTGTAAAGTTCGATCAAGGATTGGCTGCTTTATTTTTTAGATTTTTCATTAGCTCGATTTCTTCCATTGTCAGCAGGATTATTGGCAGAAATTGCAGGGTCAGTGACTGAAATTCTAGGGCAGCTCCTACGTATTCGTACAAATAAATGCTTCTACGAGTTCCTTCAAATTCCTACACGTTATTACAAGGTACGTCAAATTTCTACACATTTTTCATGTTTCTGTATGTACTTCTACATCCCACATATGTTGCTACGTTTTCTTCCGTATTCCATTATATTCTTCGGTATCGTTACATGTTCCTACATGTTTTTCGATGTTCCTGCACACACAAAAACGGCCAACAAATCTCCAGGAAAGAGATGCCGAGTCGTTCTACCCTAAAATTGTCACGTAAATCTAAACGTAGCGACTGATGATTTACGGACCTCATTAGCTGGGATGTGTTTGTGGGGAACCTTGAGAAAAGTTGGAGGGCAAAAGTTGATTGAAATTCACAAAGCAGGTCGTTAATATGACAACAAAAGGCGGTGTGATCAATCGCTCAAGTTATGTCTGCCTCCGACACAAAATAAAACGAGAAAATTACGGTGAAGTGCGAGAGATTTATCTTCCCCAGAGAGAAGTAAAATTACCCTAGAACATCATAGTGAAATTTCCCAGATTTGAATACTTTGACTACGATTCGTTACCCAAGTAAAATTACATGCCGACAAAATATCTCTACTGTGAATTTAAAAATGAAGGATTTTTGTTTCACAAATTTCGTTACTCTGTTAATTTTCTTTCTAATCAGAACTAGCTTATTCGATTGATGAACACAAATTTGACGAAAACTCGAAAATTTGTATTTTCACTTGAAAGTGCTTTGTTTACATTAGGTTAGGTTAGATGATCGCGTGTACCATATATGACCCACTCCGGAAACAAAGTGTTAAATTAAGATTAAATGTTTATTGAAATTTGAGAACGTTCAACCCTATGGCGTTCAACGCTCCACTGGAGAAACAATAGAATTGACGTAGTTTAGTCTTACCTACTTTCGGAATGTTTCATTCAAAACTAGGATACATATGCATTCAAGGGCATCAATTAGGTTTCAACGACTACTTACGCAATATTTCGTTCCCTTTAGAAAATAAGTCGGTCCTTTTAGGGCACATCAAAAGCGCGGCCCTCTTTGTACGGCCGCTGTACCTGAGGCTTGTTAGCGCATCGGGTACGGAACTTGGAACACAAATGTACCTGTTTTATGACCCGAGACTCGTAAGGTGACTTTTCAGGAAAAAAAATTAAATAAAGTTCCGTTTTGGTTTGGACTGCAAAACAAATAACGCGGGGTATCTGAGGAGCTAGGGGGAGGGACGGGCTAACAAAAATAAATGCTCGTAAAAGCTCATTTTACAAGCGAAACTTCCTGTAAACTTTAGTGAGTTTATTTTAGTCTGGAGTAAGAATTCCTATGCGAGATAGTTTTGGTCGTGAAAGAATTTTACACATCTTGTACCGTAAATTAATTTCATAAAACATTTTGTTGTATCGTTGAATGAATTTTTTGTATTAGCTTGTATTATAAATTAATTTTGCATGAAATCATGGATAGTAAGTGAATTTTACATAATCAATTGGACAGTAAGTAAAGTTCACACAATATCTTAATAAGGAAATATACTTTAGGAGTTTAGATCGAAAGCTTTAGATGCACGAAGGGAATTTTCTAACGTCATTCACACATGAATCTATCTACTTAATCCTCAAATTTAATTCATAATTTGTATACCTTCGAAAGAAATTCATTAAGCGAACGTTTCGTGGTACATTAGTGTATTATGATATATATAGTATTCAAGCACCTTAATTTGTTATATAACATCCAATGAAAATTCTAAACCAACAACTTTGACTCTTCTTTTGGATATAGGAATGATAATGAACACGACTATTCCTGACGTTCGCATCAACGGACTGAAGCGGGGAAGATGTAGTCTGGTAATGCTGAAGCTATAGGCAATCTCGCGCAATGTTTTCGAAAACTTGAAACAATTACCTGCCCTAACGAGAAATCTAACTATTTTTAGAGTCGGACTCTTAGATCCACCACGTCGGAGATATTTATGTACCCCAACTGCTCTCAAGTCCGTTGGAACGAGGTCCGTTGATGCCGACTATTCTCTAGTGCAGAATTTGTTTTAATTTAATATAGGTGCTTGTTCAAAAATTCACACTTCGTTTTGGAACTTTCGTTTTACCCGGGCATGCCTTCTGATATATAGCCCATGTATATGGAGTATTAAGTAATCTTCACTTGAAAAAAGCAACAGAATCTGAATAGGATCCGACAACAGCAAGTATTTTACGAATCGTAATAATTATCATGTGATAAAAATAATCAATAATCTCATTGTTTGCAGGTGTACCTGTCTTTGTAGAAGACTAGTTTATTTTTTATTTTTCAGTGTTGAAATTTCATTAGACGAGATTGGATTAGATTAATTGTTAATTTAACACGTTGGCCGCGATTTCTCCATACAGGTAAACTTTCATGTCGACAAATATCTCCGTTGTGAATGCGAAAATAAGGGATTTTGTTTTCACAAATTGGGTTATCCTATTCATTTTCCTTTTAATCAAACTAGCTTATTCGAGTAATGAACATAAATTTTATGAAAACTTAAAAATTTGTATTCAAATATGTTAGTGCTTTCGTTACGTTAGGTTAGATGATTGTGTGTACCAATATAGCGTACGTCGTGGCCGTGTTCAAGCTCCATTTCCACACGAAATGTGATCCAAAAAGCAGAGAGGAAGGACCCTGTAATATGAACTGTAGAGAATGGGGAATCTTTGCACAAGATGTGTTCCCACACATGATTCGCTGCACGTAAAAACAGCATGTTAAGAATGAAAATAGTGAAAAGACAAAGAAGAGATAGCAAAGAATGGATAAAAATTAAAGAAGTAAAGAGGGCATGAAAGATAGTCTCAAAAGCCGATGTACAGCTAAGGTAGGCTAACAGTTCCCCCATGAAGACGCCAGTCCCCATGGCACATGATTGAGAACCCTAACTAACCTAACCCTACTGCCTATCCTATGTCTCTTCAGGGTTGAAATTCAGTTCATCTACCACAGCCTTGTTGCAAATAAGTTGAAAAAAATTATTCTGGCGAGACTTTGCGATGTATTCGATTCGCTTCTGTCTGTACCCTGCAGGGCGCTGCAAAATGGTCGTATCATATTCGTTGGCTTAAAAAAGCGAAAAATTACCAAGAATAAACAGAATTTGTTCAGCTACATTTATGATGCAATGTTGTTTTCTTTTGTTCCCTGTTTGAAATAGTTGCGCTCATTCTTTTTTTCGTTACTCCACTTTATCAAAACAACAATGACAAACCTTTTAGCCTCACCCTGCACAAGGCCCACGTGTCCATGCTTGGTAGTGTGGGGATTCAATTCACCCCCTACAATGCACTTACTAATAAGTTAATATTACTTACCCAGAAGATACCTTAGTCAAAACCCCGCCCACCCTGCCGCCGTGCCTGTTTTTGCATATGATCTATTCATCCATGCTTTGTAGAGTGAGAATTCAATTCTATCTCTACACTCCGCTCCCAAAAAACCTTATCTCGATGATACTTTAAACCCACCCTCACCTCGCTGCCATGTCCGTCTTTGTACATGACCCATTTGTCAATGCTGGCTCTGTAGTACTGCAATTTGTACTGCTGAGCAAACTCTTTCCCTTGGCCGTTGCCGAACCTTCCTTGCACCTCGACTTTGGTGACGACGAAGTTGTCAGCCAGGTTGATTTCCAGGTACTCTTCGCCCTCGTTCTGAACCATGGACCTGGGACACCACGCCCCCCCACCTTCTTCTTTGTGGGCTCTGTGACGAAAATTTGTGCATGTGAAGTTGATAATTCTGACAGCTGTGGTGTTTTAGAGCCGTCTGAATGATCCCTTTAACGCCCCAATTACTTTTGCCTTTAGGAATAAGGACTTTTGTCTTAGCGTTGTACTGAAAATTACTTGAAGCCCTGTGTCTATTTGCGAAGAGCCTGAATTTAACTTTTTACAAAAAAAAAACAGCAATATCCTTATGAAATAGGACGGTTATGTCTTTTGACAGCCAAAGGGTTAACTATCGGACAGTCTAAATTAACTTAGTCTAGTGATGGTTCCTATAGTGATTGCGGAATTTCGTGTTTGGATTCGTAGAAGTGAAATTTTTTATGGAAACGAGTTACATGTTTTACAAAATACAAATCAAAAATTTATTCTGCCGTTTCGTAATCCACAATATGGTCCCTAGATGATGTGAGAACACATTCATTAAATACAACGGAACAATCTCCTACCACAGTGCTTAAAGGAGAAAATCTAAACGTGTGTAGAAAGCTATACGTATAAATTAGTAACGAACAAAACTAAACTTCGTCTGAATTAGGTATCGTAGGAAATAGAAGCGGTCGAATTAGTAGCTTTCCATGGGATTGAGAAACGCATATTATACATCCATGTTGCGTGGGGGACCTCAAATATGCCTCCTCATTCGAGCGTGCCTACTTATAGGGAGGCTAAAACTTTGATGAAGTTTGTACGAGAAAGAAAGTTACAAACATTCAGTGCGAAGAGGAAAGTTATGAACCTTGGATACAGTAAAAGTAGCTGACATGCGAACATTCGGTATATAGAAAGTTATGAACTTCTAATTGAAACAAATTAGCTATCCGTGATTAAAAAGAAAGTCACGAAAATTCGGCAGAGAGGAGGTTATTTTCAAACCATTCTTAGATAGATGTTTACAAAGATTCACCAGAAAGAAAGTTACAAACATTCTGCCGGAAGAAAGGCGCTAACATTCGCCGGAAAGAAGGCTACAAACCTCGCGTAGAAAGCGTTGACGGCGGCGTCATAGTGCGAGGAAGCAGTGATGTGGTGGTCAGGTATGGCCCCTGAGGCCATGCCAAGGGCTTGGGAACACCGGCTGTTTCCTGCAGAAACGAACAAAGTTCGTCAAATTACTAGCGTCTAAACACCGTCAACCATGAGGGAAATTATAACGTGAGATAATGGAATTTTTCGTATCCCTGACCTGGACTTTCTTCTCTGAAACAGTCTCACTGATTAAGTATACGGATTCGAGAATTTTCTCACTTATAATTCAGACTGTGGGTATAGGTGGTTGCAAACTACGACGATACAGAGTTAGCGTATTCTTATGTAGTACAGATGCTTCGGAACGTAACAAGACAGGCTGCACACAAAGCAGCACATTCGTTTCGGCAGGATGTGTATTGTACCGACGTTCAATGCAAGGGCGGCTGGTAGCGTTCGGGCTAGACATGAACAGTCTTTCCCCGTAATGGGACCCAAACTCTTCAACTCTGCCCAGAGATCTGAGAGAATGCATTGGTTTCCTCTACGTCTCCAAGAAGAAGCTAGATAACTTTCTACAAGCTGTCCCTGATAGGCCGCCCCTGCCTCACTATCATCAGATGACGGAGGGAAACGGTCTCATTCAACAGCTCGCGGATATGCAAAAGGACACCATGCACACAAACCGGCGGCACCCTAGTGTGGCCAGGGCATTAAGTCCCAAACATTTTCAAGTTATTCAGTTCATTCTAAATGGTTCCTTCTTCTCTTCGCTCTCTTTGAATCATATTTCATATGCATAGCGCGCTCTAAATTAACTGATAATTCATTATAATAAGAAGAAATAAGCACTGCCTGAGCAAACACGCGCACACAGACCCCCACATAACAGATACACCAACATCCACACAAGCAAACCAACACAGGTACAAATACACTGACCTGGAAGGAAGGCATCCACAGCTCCGCACTGCACCAGGAACACCAGAAGAAGCAGCGCTGCAGACGAGGGCAGTCGTGCCTCTGGCACCATCCTGTCCCCGCAGGCCTACGGGGCCGCAGCTAGGCCTACTGTACTGCCTACTCACAGTATGGCAGACATTTGAGGGGTGTTCCGAAATTGGACAGAGTTCCGGATTTGAGGGAAAATTAGAATTTCGGAAAATCTTTGGGATTTTGGAAGAAGAGTTATTAGGGATTTCAAGTATGTTGGGGATTTAGAATCGTGGGGATTTTGGGGAACCTCTCAAGCTTTAAAGAGCTTCAGGTAATTTCGAAGAATATTAGGTTCTGTACTCCCGCCTTAGTCACCTGGTAATTTTACATATGTACAGGTTCCTGGCCAGATTGATGATAAAAGCCTAGTGGTGTTTCAATTAAAAGCGAATGACTGCTAATAATAGTTAATTAAGATAATTTAAAAACTAATTAAAGCAAGTTCTGGCTGCGTCTGCACAATGAAAAAAGGTGAAATTGAACAAAAACCAAATGGATTTCCAGAATTGAATTGGAAATTGAGTAAAAATCTTTAGAATTTTATTTTTAAAAATTCAAATTATTCGGAATTCAATGCGACGTTGAAATGTTTTCATTGCGTTGAGAAATTTTGGAATATTTCCCATTTTGAATCAATTTTACATGGTTCAATTGGCCGACACATACAACTGCTACACGTACAAACTGCTACAGAGGCTTCAGTGAACTACACAACTCACCCTAACTACGTAAGTTATTGAATATTTCCTAATTGAAACTGGGTGCAAGAAAATAGATACTCAAAAGACCAGTGTTAAATATTAAAATTTTCTATCATATTATTAAATATTCAATGCAAAAATACCGCCACAAGTCAATCGCAAATGAAGCGTATATTAAATATTAAACTATATTTCAATTGTAAATAGTTATATCTTATTAAAAACTTTGAAATGATGAAAGTGTCACCATAGACCAATTGCCCATGAAGCGTACAGTGAAACCGCGCCGTTTGTGTTTGGTGTGCATGATGTGGTAAAGGTGTTTGGTGAACGTATCACCCAACACAACTTTACAATATTCAATGAGATGTTTAGTGAATACTTTAGATTAGGCCATAGGACGGTAACTCTCTTTGCACTGCCCTGCGTGCTGGAAACGGAGATCCTGTTCTATTTAAAGCAACATCCTCTATTTTCTGAGCAATACCCCTTAATCTATTATCGCCTAATCTAATTTAAAATTGAAATGGCAAATCACGAGAGTACGATACGAATAATTAAGATACGATATACTTTTTTCAGTATCATGGAATTTCACATCCGTGCTAGATATTGTACGGCACTAAGCATCATTTCCGAGTCTGGATTTAAAATACTAATGATGGCGCCTAATAACTGGACTGTTCTACAAATGCCCACAACACTGAGTGATGCAGTAAATCATTTTCTAATGTAAAATAATTCGTGTTGCTTTCGTGTTCGACAGCAGTTCTGTGATTATGCTTAATAATTTAAATATTAAGTTATCCTCCGAATGAGCTCGTCAACACCCTTTAGCTCTTTTAGAATATTTTCAGGGTAATTCGATATGTGTATCAATTAGGTCATTTTAAACGCACCCTCGTATTACTCATTTATATATGTTTCCGGGTAACTCAAAGAATTCATGAATTAATTTACGCCAGAACACGTTCGTAAAATACAGTCCATGACAATGGTTACCCGTGTTTGGTTAAGTTTTCCGGGTATGTAGACACTTATCAATTAAGTTACCCTAAAAACAAGCACATGAACAGCAGCTTTGATAAGTTTTTCAGGATAACTCGACACACGTACAATTAAACTTCCCTAAAAAGACGCTCGTGAGGTCCAATCATTGATGTTTTCAGGGTAACTCGCCACACGCATCAGATAAGTTACCCTAAAAACACACTCGCGACTCCACCACTTCAGCTCTCAACAAAGCACTCAGGATGACTTTCAACAGGGTATAAAGGTAGACACTCGTAAAAATAAACTTGTAAGCACGATTTTCGCTCTCATGTTCATCACGTTCCCACGACAGTGACTCGACCCATCGCTCGGTAGCGGGATTTTTTGCCTCTTCCCTCCCCCCCCCTTAGTTTTTTAGCGGGTTTTCAGCACCTCGGTCTCTACTGGCTTGGTATGATACACCTGCCAGCGGGAAACCCGCTATATTGATGGGGCCTTTTTTTCTTCCTGCTTTATTTTTGCAGAGTTTAAATGATCACCACGGTGAGATAGAAGGTGAGAAGCTTTATATCTTAGGAATTAAGGGCTGAGCCAATAGATCCCTTGATCCAAAAAATGTAGATTTGGAAGTACGTAGATGTAGTCGAGAAGATAGATTTAAATGAGGGGTAGGTGTAGATGTACGTAAATGTGAAAGTACCTATGGATGAGAAAGGACAATAGATGTAAATGAAGAAGTAGATGTCGATGTAGGAGCAAATGTGAATATCAGCATAGGTGCAGATGAGGAAGTAGATGTAAATGAGGAGCTATGCATATATAAATATTGGAATAAATGTATGAGAGGAAATAGATATAGACGAAGAAGTAGATATGACTGAAGTAGAATGTAGATGTGAGAGTAGATGATAAGTAGATATAGATGAGGAGTAAGTAGGTATAGATGAGGAGTAAGTTGATGCAAATCAGGAGGTAGATGCAAACGAAGAAGTAGATGTAGACAAAGATGTAGATGTACGTAGATGTGATAGCAGATATAAAAATGGGCATAAATGTAGGTGAAAAAAACAGAGATGTACATGTGGGCGTAAATGTAGATGTGGGCATACATGTATCGTGGACGTACATGTAGATGCAAAAGTAGACGTACATAAAGAAATCGATGTAGATAAAGTAAATGTAGATGTGGAAATGGATGAAAACAAGCGAAGCCAAATTTATAATACCATGTGCAAAAAAAATTGACCAGATCAAGCAATTAAATGGCACGTCGATTTGAAATCAGCCGTAAACAGCGCTACACTCTTACAAACAAACACGCACGCACGTACATCTGTGTGAGACTAACTAGTTTCCCATCAACGGCCTCATATGGATGTAAAAAGGGGCACAGACTCTTCCTTCTGTTTACTGTTTCCCCGTGAGAGGCAGAGGGGGGAGCTCGCGTCGAAATTTATTAGCCAATTTTGCTGGTTGAAAAATGCCCAATTTGGAAAATGGCAATAAAGAATAACAGCAAAAAATCCACACCGCACTACTGCAGACTTTGCCCCCAATAATTCTACAGACTTTGTCATCATAATTCTAGGAGCTTCGCCACCGTAATTCTATGAGCTTTGTCACCGTGATTGTATGAACTTCACAACCTTAATTTTATGGATTTCGTCACCATCATTTTATGGACTTAGCCACCAATCCACAAACCGCCGTTGCTACTACTACCACTACCACTACTACTACTACTACTACTACTACTACTACTACCACCACCACCTCCTTTATATACACGCACCAGCTGCGCACCACCCAAGCTTTACGACCGCGTTCTTAAGTGCCCCAGAAAAGCCCATTTCGAAGCGTTGCTGCTTCAAAGCTTCGCTCTAACGAAGCGAAGAGATCCTGCTTCATTTGTCTGGTGGGTTTCCCGCTATGACGAAGCCCGCTTCAGCCGTCTAGCGGATTTTCCGCTATGATGAAGCGGAACGCGATGAAACGGTTAAATGGAAACGGGATGTCTACGACTATATTGTGACGACAATTCAAGGAACCTGCAACGTTTTGTGGAAAAAAAAACGCGTCACTGATTAACACATGAAGCTTCTTTCTGATTGAATTTCAGGGTTCGTTACGGCAGCAGCTGTTGGTTGGCACGGCCTCTGCGACAGGAATAAATTTACAGCAGAAATGTCATCCATTCACTGAAATGAACAATGTTGATAAATAATGCAGGTAAATTGCATCTCTAAATTACAAATTTTATTCTCGTTCGACTCATACATGTGTTTCCATAGATCGTTTGTAAAGTTATTCCAGCACAAAAATGTAGAAGCATATTACAATCAACAAGACACTTTTCGTTATCTCCTTCCTTTACTTTGATCCTTATTCAGAATTATTATCTTCAAGTGTCCAGACACCGGAGGGTAATACTACAGACGTAGTTTGAAAACTTCCATTTTAACATTGCCTTGATGAAAGGCTTTCAATTTTAAAAAGCAATGTTTTAAATAAAATTAATGGCAAAAACTAATTGAATAAATTTAGGCTGAAGATTTCTTTTTGTGAAAACTTGCATTTTGAGTATCTGAACATTGTAAAAAAAAGTCACGTTTGAACTCCATCTGCTTATCTGTTCAATGAAAACAATCGTTTACCTCCCACTTTACCGATCATACCACAACTGTCTATTCTGGCTGTTCTTCACGGGAGGTCTCTTCTTGCCCATACCAACAAAACATTTTCATTGGATTTAATGCCCTCTACCCACAAGCACATATACTGAGGCGTACTCAAAGTTCACTCTTTCATTAAGTGATTATTAAAAATATGGTGCAATTTACATTCAGGGTTGGCCGCGAATAGGAACATGTTCATTTTGTGCCCTGAGAGACGATGCGTACAAGGGAATTTCGGAATTTCTTTCACGAATCAAAAAATAAGAAAATGAATGACAATTAAAAACATCTAAAACAGCAGCATTTAAAAAAAATATCGCACACTTTTTACGTATGCATCGAAATTCCGAATGATAAGGCTATTCAGTGGGTTTGTTAAACGTCATATTTCTTGTTTTTCCTTTCTACCTATTTTTTGTTCTCGCTCGTGGCATGATTAAGCGAAATGAACAGACATGATGAATAGTTTATGGAATTAATGTTAGAAATGGTTTTCGTAAGAGGGAAACAACTCTGATGATTGGTTTTCGATTGTTACCTAAGAAACCATTGTTTTAAATGTCTAAATGAGTTTGGTCACCAACACCACAGCTCGGTCACTAACACTGCACTCCTGTCACTAATACTACACCTCGGTCACTAGCACCACACTTCGGTCACTAACACCACACTTCGGTCACTAACACCACACCTCGGTCACTAACACCACACCTCGGTCACTAACACCACACCTCTGTCACTAACACCACATTACGGTCACTAACAACACACTCCGGTCACGAATACAGGAATCAGTGTTACATACGAAGCATATGCAGTTGACTCAATTAGTAATTAGGAATAACCATATTAAGTCCGTGACATGCATAATTGAAATCATTAAGAGTTATAGTTCATTTAATCCCGTACCGAATTTAATAAATGAGATTTCCATTAAAGAGCTCGGAATTTATTATCCAAGTGATCTCCATAATTGACGTTTGAAATAACCTGAAAATAATCCATAATTGGAGAGAAACTGAACTCAGACGTCCTGTTCATTAAGATGTAAGAGGTAAAAGCTCTTGCAGATTAGTTGATGCCCGATAATACGAGTCAATGATAATTGAAAGAGCTATGACCTCACTGAAATGAGCATAATTAATCAAGAGTAAATTAATACGGCCTCACTCCCTCTTCTTAATTGCCGGATATTGAAAACTTTCAATAACAAAAATTTATTATTGGTGGCAATAAATTAGCAAAAAATTATAAATTAATTGATAATTAGATCTCTCGGGATTTCATTTTCAATTATTATAAAAAAGCTCACGAGTCCCATGATAATTAACACAAGCTGTGTGTTCATTTTAATTATTAAATGTAGCAGATTGGGTAGACGTGGATAATCAAGAGTTAATCAAGTGTCACAATTACCGTATCCCAATCACAAAATACATTCTTTAATTCATAGTCACCATAATTGTTAATTCACTCGATGCTCTTCGGTGGTCAGTGTTCGCATGCTCAGTGTTCCCATGCTCAGTGTTCCCATGCTCAGTGTTCCCATGCTCAGTGTTCGAATGCTCAGTGTTCGCATGCTAACTGTTCGCATGCTCAGTATTCGCATGTTAAACAGTCCATTTCATCAGGAATTGTTTAAAGAGAATTCAGTAATAACTTAGTAATTAACAATGTTAAATACGTATACACTGATTTGTAGGTAAGCATAGACGAGTATACATAATTATAGGTCACAAGTTAGTATAATTGTCGAGATTTTCGCGACTTATTTAAAATAACACACACGAAAAACACAGCAAGGGCTGGAATTTTGAAGCTTCTTTATGACAGACCTTAACATTTCCTAAACATTTAATTTTTCAAGCACGCAATGAACGACCGAGAAAATTCACGGGAACGCATCAAGAAATGCATGAAATTTCACCAAGAATTTCTCTCGCTTCACCCGCGCGTTCACTCGGCGAAAATAGACCACAAAATAGAGGTTTGCGAACACACTACGACTATTCCCAAAGCCTTTATTGCATTACGAGATATTTTAAAGCTGACTCAAATCGAATTGCAGTCTAATGCCCTCACCGTCACCTGCCACAAATCCGAAGAAATACGTTGTGTCGCTCATCAGTGCCATTGAAAACAAAATTGAACGGTTAGCCTTCCGAGAGACTTTTTACGCCACGCTGTCTGTCTAAATGGTAACCAACAATCGTAGAAATTCTGAATAAATATAGTGGACACCCATTTTTATAGTTAAATCTGAAGACCAATTTCCGTAGAGTTTTTAAGATCAACTGAACAGAAATGCAAAGCAATATGGCATGGACACTGAACAGGCAGCAACGAATTACAGACGGCAAAGCCTCGTAAAGAGAGAGCAATAAAGGTTGAACAGTACAGACTCGTAGGTAGCAGTGGGGTATAGACAATATATGGTTAGCAATAAGGTGCAAAATGAAAATGTAAATAGCCATAAGGTATAGACGCCAAATAGGTAGCCATGAGGCACAAACGGAAAATACATAGCTAAAGTATAAGATATAGACAGAACATACATAGCTAGAGTATAAGGTACAGACAGAAAATACATAGAGTATAAGGTATAGAGAAAAATACATAGCTAGAGTATGAGGTATAGACAGAAAATGCATAGCTAGAGTATATGGTACAGACAGAAAATACATAGCTACAGTATAAAGTATACTTAGAGAATACATAGCTACTGTATAAGGTATGGACAGAAAATATATCTCTATAAGGCAAAGACAGTAAATAGATAGTGAGTAATATATTAGATTATATTTTTAATACATGAGTTTAGCATCGACTGATGAAATTACCAAGAATGTAAAAAATGTCCCCAAAATTTTTCGAACACAGAATTTGATGACATTTTATGGAAAAGTTCAAAGATTGTCTTGAAAAAAGTGGGAAGCTAAAAAATCGTACGTTTTTAAAGGAAAAATTTGTAGTGCGCTTCCCCCTAAGCGAGGTGAAATCGAATATTTTTCGGAAATTCGAGAATATGAAAAGGAATAAGCGGCTCCGTTTTCATGTTTATGAATTGCATCTCTTCATTTCTGCGATGTTAATACTGACGATAGCAAAATTTCAGGAAGGTTACATTTATGCTTCTATGTAGTTTTGATATAATAAAAACTATGTTTTAAAATTCTACTACGCAGGAAAGGAATTATTCATACGAAATTAAAAAGTTTTAGTTGAATGAAACTCCACTACTCGTATGGTCAGTTATAATTTGATAAATTATTACTTTTAAAATTTAGGACGACGTTGCCGTTGTCTTAATTCACTGCTTTCCATTTTATTTTAAATATGAAGACTTTATCAGATAAATATCTCATTAACGTCTATCGCCAATCAAAATTAAAATATAATATTACCTGGACAACAAACAATCATTAGGGTTAAAATTGACGAGTCTAAGTTATGTGTAGATGTATTTAAATACCTACAAAAAAAATAATTTCGGTCTATCAGACTACAGATATTTGTGATAGGAGGTACACTAGTGTGGCAGTGGATGTTCAAGTCTTAATGATTAGGTTGAACCTTCATTTTGAAACCTCCAATCAATTTACTGCGCAGTACAAGCTAGGAGTCTGGTCAATTCTCCTACTTGAGAAACGGGTCGAATTAAAAGAGGCAAATGTGGGAAATAGCGAGAAGTGGGAAATGATAAGGGAAGAGGAATGACAAAACGTGGGCAATGATAAGAGAAGAGAAATGACGAGCTGTGGGAAATAATGAAATGTAGAAAATGCTTGCTCCCGAGAAATTAAGACCTATGGGAAATTATGTGGTAGAAATTGTTTCCCACGTCGTCTTGCTCGCAGGACGCCAGCCTTCAACATTTATCCCGAAGACTGGCCCCTAAGGATGGAGTGTCGGGCGTGTTCATAATGAAAAGAAATTTTCGAGTCCCCAAATGATTTTATAGATCGGTGAATGAATTCATCATTCACCGACGCACGGGAAGAAAACTCGCCAAAAAAAAATATATAAAATCAGTAAAAAGGTAAATTCATAATTGAACGCATGTATTCGTACGTGCACGTCGCAAAGTTTGAGGTATATTTGTGTTTTTGTTAAATTTATAGAAAAAGTGTACAATTAGAGACGAGAAAAATCCATCACCTGTCAAAATTGAATGCTAAAATCAATGGTAAAAATCAAGGCGAAACCCACGGCTAAAATCGATACTAAAAATCAAGACTAGAATCAAGGCTCAAGTTAACGTAAACACGAGAGTTGAGTTGGAAGTGAAGTGGCTAACCAGCTGCGGTGCTGCTGGCAGTGGTGTCGTGGTAGCCACTCGAGATTACCGTGCAGGCTATGCGACTTTCGCAACACTGCACGGCGTCCGAGTTACATTCCGGAGACAAACATGAGGCGCTCTAATATGAACCTTTTCCGAATTAGATGTAAAATATGAATTACAAAATTTGAAGGGAAATGATATACTCTGGCAGCTTTCGAGCTCACGGCAGTGGAGTGATTGCTTTGAATTATATTAAAAACATGTAGGAAATTCAGCGGAAATCAGCTTCCCCGCACCTGACCTCTGCAGCAAAACGTCCGATTTTGAGGCCTCGAAAACCATGTTTTCGCGAAACTCTTTTCGCTATACGACTCCTTTTTGCCACATGAACGCTTCAAATTGAACATAATTCGTAAACATATACGTATGTGGCAGTAAGCACTACTAGACACACACACAGCACCATTCGACAGCAACAAGTCTGAGCTTCCATTCACTTGAGAACGTCTGGAGCCTTCCGTCAGGTGCGCAGAGCACAGCGACACGACACACCCACTCACTTCGCCGTCCCGCAGAACACTAAAGTTCTCCGCTGTGGGGCGCGTCGTGGAGACGCCCTCTGATGCTGGTGTCGCTCTCGCGGCTTTGTCCCGCACAGAAAACGGCACAGAAAATTTCCAGGCAAAGCCGGGGTTGAATCTTTTATTTCACCACCGAGCCGCTAGGAGCTTAGGCATCTATAGATGCTTCATGTTGAGTTCAGTTATAGTTAGTTTCCACGTAAGTGCACACCAACATCACCTCGCACTTTCTTGCAGTCTGACTCCGAAATTCTCAAAATGAGGAACTATTTTACCGTGGAAATAGGCTCTGCCGCAGAGTTTTAGCGCCCTAAGAAAATTGAAAATTAATTTCTTAAAAGGTAGAATTAGTGTGCCTGCATCATGTGTTGGTGTGGCTGCAGGATGTGTTGTTGGCGTGGCTGCACCATGTGTTGTTGGTGTGGCTGCACCATGTGTTGTTGGTGTGGCTGCATCATGTGTTGATGGTGTGGCTGCACCATGTGTTAGGACGGTATCATAACTACCGATGTACAGTCTTGAAGCCCTTGTTCAGAAGCGGTTTGCCCTTCATTTCTCAGTCGAGGCTACAATGAGATGATATAACTTCCATTATTTCCTTCCACCTCGAGAAATAGAGCAGAAAGATCGAGCAGCTATGGAATGACATCCTCCGCGCTACTGATAAAGTGCTACGGATGGACGTGGCTCTAGTTACCATATGAAATAACTTGGTATTACTTAAGGTAAGACCAGGGTTATATCAGTGATCATATCATTGTAATATCATAATATCAATTCCTAATATTACTGAATATAATATCGATTGGCTGCACCCGGTGCAATACCTCGGCTTATAGAAGAAAATTCTTAAAATAAGTAACATTAAAAAATCAATATATGAAAAAATTTCTTATTACCACATGCTGCTTCTCCTTTCTCTATCTCTGGCTCTGTCTTCCATAAGAATATGCCCTCTCTTTTGTAATCTTCCACTTTGTTGCGTTTTCTTTTTCCTGTTCAGACTATTCAGCCTTCCTTCAGTCTGTTCAATCTCAATTTCATGCCTGTTCTGTCATTTTTTTGCCCATTAATTTCCTATGGTTTCAGCTGATTCTCATTTGTTAGATTTCAATTTTTCCGTAAACTTCTATTATGAAAACTTCCATTGGATCATGAGAAAAAACACGAGAGCGAAATTTTTTCATACATCTTCATATTGAAAAGCGCGACAAGGGTGAAGGAACGGAGTGAGGCAGGAAAACAGGTCTCAATATACAGGTTTTAGAAACATTCGCTGCATGAACGCACGCACGTAACTTGAACAAGCACTTCCAAACGCACACTAATAATTGTCAAGATTTACCGGTGACAATCCGCAGAAATTGCTGAAAAAATGTTAGCTACACATTTGGCAACATGTCTGGAACACTTCAACACCTAGTGAACAATACGTCCGCACCATGTCGGTACCTCATCGACAATACGTCGGCACTTCATGGACAACACGTCGGCACCTCATGGACAACACGTCAGTCACACGTCGGCACCTCATTGACAACATGTAAGCCACACGTCGGCACCTCATGGACAACACGTCAGTCACACGTCGAGCCGTGAGGCTGAGAAATCGAGACGTCATATCTGCGCCATGAGATAAAGCTTATCAGTTGAAGGCTTTCAATCATTCTTTGTGAATGCTCTTATCAGTCGACTCATTTGACAAGTTCTTTTGTAAATTTAATGCTCTGTTTGTACGACCCATTTAGGGCGCTCCTGTGTTATGTTTTTATCTAAGCTTAAAGGGACTGCAATAACGCTTAACGATTTTCGTTTTGATTTGAAACTTTATTCCTTTTCTTCTGTGAAGTGTTGGGAAGTCGTTAGTAATGCACGATCCGCACTTCTATTTCCCTCGATGGAATACATCCTTTTTTAAACGGTGACCAAGCACGGTGTATGAATGGCTAGTTTGCATGTATTCAAAAAACTAATCAGTGAAACTCATCCAACGTATAACCATTAATATTCCATAAAAATATATATATACACTTGGCACCCACCTCAGTAAAAGGAGACGCTGTGGTGTCCACCGCTGTGCTGCGCTTGTTCGCTAAAATAAAGAATGAGTAATTTTCGAATAAATTTTTGTTTTCACAACAGGACTATGTTCACAAATCACTACTGGAAAAAAAGAATTGTTGAGAGGGTGTCAATCAAAATTAGATAACGCTTTTGGATGAGATATGAAATGAAGAATGTTAATGGTATGTAACTGGCACAACCTATGAAATAAATAAAGCAGCATAGGAAATGAAAAAAGCAACATAGGAAACAAATAAAGCAACATATGAAACAAATAAAGAATGTTAATGGCATCGAACTGGCACAACAGTTACTTTTTAGAAAAACAATAACTTTGCATTATGTACAAATAAATGTGCAGGTTATTTTCATACAGAAAAAGTGAAATTTTTTGGCCAATTCTTCGAGTCAAATTTTGTTAGACAAGGATTACCAATTAACAAGTTTAATACATTCCCAGAAACCACACTTGATTTCAAAAACACGAAAAATTTCATCAGAAGGTACCTAAAAACAACTTTCATTTCAAGCGGCGTAAAAAATTTCATTTAAAAACTGGAAAAAACTTTCATTTGAAGGCACAAGAAATGTTTCTATTGAAGTCACAAGAAATGTTTCATTTGAAGGCACAAGAAATGTTTCATTTGAAGGCACAAAAAGTTTGATTTGAAGGCACAAAAAAGTTTCATTTAAAACAAAGTTTCATTTGAGGCACCAGAAAAGTATTTTAGTTGGAAAACACCTTCAAAGAGTAAAGGCGCAAAAAGGTTTATTCAGTTAGCTAGTTGTCACTAGGTCATTATTTCCAGAAAGAACTTTAGAGCAACAAAATTTTGTCGAGTTGCTTAAATGCTATTTTGTAGATATCCACGGGGCGGTAAATACCTCAATTAACAAGCAAATTAATTACTTTTATAATAATTACTTTGCTCATTATTTTGGTCAGGGCTGCCAGCTCCCCTCCCCGTCTACAGGAAACGTGGTACAAAGAGAGCGTAGAGAAAAAGCAATTAGTATGGACTGTAAAGAACGGGAAATCCAGGCAAGAAGCGTGTTCAAACACAGGATCCCTTGCTCTTAAAAACATCGAGTGAAAAATGACAATGAAGAAAAGACAAAGAGGGAATAGCGGAGAAAGTATAAAAACTGAAAGACGCAAAGCGGGCACGTATGACACAAGTCCCGAAAGCCTATATGTAGCTGTGGTGACCTAACAATGCCCCCTGGGGACTCCAGTCGCAAAACCTCTATCCCCATTACCCCCTTGTTACCCTCATCTTTATTCGGTATTATTACCATCGAGTCTATAGACAACCGGACGCCGGGCAGTAATGAGGCAGTGCATGCAACGTAATAATGTAATAAGAAAAGGCCTTCTTTCTGAAAACGTTGAAAATTGCTGAACTTCCGTTTGCAGTTTAATAAAAAAAAAGTCTAAGTCGATTATGATGTCAGGTGAAATAAATTACGCTATGATACAAAGAAAATGACAATAAGAATTGCAATATCGTGCATTATATATTCATTGTTTGCCACTGATATAACCATGCGAAGGGCAGTCATCTTCTTAGATGCGCTATGCAATGAAAATTTATTTTCATCTCATGAAAAAAAAAATCCACTTTTTCCAACCTCAAATAATGCCTGTGCAACGCATGTTACCAATCGGTTTAGAATAAGGAGACTAGAAACTAAACATTGAATGAGAAAATCACGTTTAAACTTTTCGTATGGGGGCAGATCGTTCAGCATGAAATGGTGGTAGTCCCTACACAGTCAGTGCACATCTTTACAAATTTGCGTCACGGTCTATCATTTGCGAGGCCGACCTAATTTTACGGGATGCATCCACTTTATGGCCAAACCCTCAACATTTCGACTGCGAAATGCGCCGTACATGGTACACGCAATCATCTAACCTAACGTGACCAAAGCACTGATAGATGTGAATAAAAGTTTTCAAGTTTACATGAAATTTGAGTTCATTACTCGAATATATAAAATTAATTTAAGTTAGGAGGAAAACTAATATGATAACAAAATATGTGAAAACAAAATCCTTTATTTCTAAAATCACAGCGGAAATATTTATCGACATAAAATTCTTCCTGCATGGAGAATCTCAATCCACTCCTTAAGATGAGCATAATGTGTCAGTGTTTTTTCGACCTTTGGACCTCGCGTAACCCTTGCATTTCAAACTAAAGTAGGCCAGACATGACGATATTTGCATTACAATATCACAATAGCAAGAGTACAATGTGCGTGTTTAGTGATATTACGTGTATGAAATTAAATAAAATTGCTGCAGAGTATTAGTTTACCTCACTTCTGCTATCGGAATCCTTAGGGGAGCTGACGGTCTCGCGGACTCCAGGCTGTGACACTAATGTGGATGGAGACTGGTTGATCAGTCGAGCCATCTCAGAATTCCGAATTCCCAAGCTGTAACTAGCCTGATTGAAGCATTTTCTTAAAGACTTAGAACACGTGTTTCATTCCCAAATTAATCTATCTATTCAACAAGAACAAGTTATTTGACGACGTAACAATTTTATTGACTAATTATTAGTTACTTTAAAGTTTCTTATCCATATGAAATATGATTTTAAAAAAAGGAAGAGAAATGGGAACCATTTAATATAAACTGTAGAAAACGTGGAACCAATGCCTTGGTGAGTTCCCACACCGGATTCCCGACGCGCATGAAAACAATGAAGAAGGAAGAGGAAGAAAAGACAAAGAAAAGATGGCAAAGAAGGTATATAATTGAAAGAAGCAAAACGGGTACGGAAGACAGAAGGCCTACCTATAGCTGAGGTAACATAACATTGCCCCCTGGGTCGCCAGTCCCCATAGCATACGATAGACAAGCCTAACTAACCTAACCCTACTGCCTATTACACGAGTTTTTATTTCATTTTGGACATTCGTGTAATTTCACAGCGGCCTAGCGTTAGAGCTAGATTAAAATCTCAACATATTCAGATGTCGATCATTACGTGATATTAAGGTACAGGTCCTCAAATGGTACTATGCCTAGAAATAGCTATTAAATCTACAAACACGATGAAAATCAATCGAATAGAAGTCTACGAATCGTGAGGTCGGGAGGTTTCCTCGTAGCATATATACCACACAAATATGGCTGTGGTTCCCCCTGTTGTGGTCACAAAGCGTGGTGGCCTCCATCTACACCCCTCCCCCATGACTTGCATGTTCCAGCTCCTGAAAAGGTAATGTTAAGGATAAAAAGATTGGAAGAGTAAAACTTGGTCGGCTTTGTTAAGCTACAAAGAGCGGTTGCTAAAAATATGGTTTTCACTCATGAATTTTTTGGGGGGACTAAAGGTTCCCATTCGTTCTCCAGTCCCGGCAGCAAATGCTTTCAAAATCTCATATAGTTACACTACGAACTCTATGAAAATATTTAGATCCATGTATATATAACGAAGGTTTATGATCGATCTCGTTTTCCCACCATAACGAACGCGTATATAATTTCACCGACTTAGAAAAAACAATTGTAAGAAACGAAGCAATATGTGCGTCTAATGGTGTGCCGTGTACAGCTCTGGTGGTGTTGTGCCGTGTACAGCTCTGGTGGTGTTGTGCCGTGTGCAGCTCTGGTGGTGTTGTGCCGTGTGCAGCTCTGGTGGTGTTGTGCCGTGTGCTGCTCTGGTGGTGTTGTGCCGTGTGCAGCTCTGGTGGTGTTGTGTTGTGTGCAGCTTTGGTGGTGTTGTGCCGTGTGCAGCTCTGGTGGTGTTGTGCCGTGTGCCGTTGTTATCATGTCTTGCCACCGATAACAAGCGTGCCTGCGTTGATTGTGCTACTGTCGTCCCATCAGAAGTGTTTTCTCTTTGTGTTTTCATAAAACAAAAAATTACATTATAAATGTTTTCAATAACAGCAACTGTGGCATCGTGGAACAACGACATTGACTTTCATAGCAGCCGCAAATGGTAACATGAAATTTGCACTCGTTATGATTCATATAGTTTATACGAATGTCATAGCGTATACTGGAATAATATTATAAATTTTATGGAGATTTTTTTTGACAATTTCAAAACAAACATTTTTGTTAGATCGTCACTTATTAATGATATCAAACCTGCCCTACTTTTCATAATGGTGTAGTGCAGATGACAAATAACATGTATGTACAGGGTGTACCAGAAGTAACTGACGCTTGCGTTGATAAGTAAATAGGATACCAAATTGTAAGGCGCAGAACTAACTGACTCTTTTAATTTGAATACCACATTTTAATAGGACGCTTCACAATTTGGTATCCTATTTACTCATCAACGCAAGGGACAGTTACTTCTGGGACACCCTGTATATATGTATAAATAAAATTAGGTACGAGTGAAATACTAGGACTCCCCCACCCCCCTCCCTTCCTGCCGCGACCCCTTGAGTCAAAACTGGCTTTTATTTTCGAATCAGTCCTCGCGAATTGAAGTTTGTTTCACCATTTTTTTAGTTTTATGGATTTAGTCTTTTTTGGTTATTCATTTTTTAGCCCTATCGGAGTCTCGGTGCAATTCCAGCAGAGTTCTTATTCCTCTCCTGAAGCCATGAGCTCTAAAAAAGCCATTTTTAATGGTTTGTTTTAAAGGTCTCTTTTTAAAGTCCCGTTCGAGCCTCTAATGATTCCTCTTATTTTTTAACACATATCCAAAGAAAATAATCCATTCACTTCAGTCCCCAGGAACCGTAGCCATGTTACGATGGGAAACCCTTATTTCTTTACTGAAAGATGCGAGTTGAGCTTCTACCCTACGTTATTACTGGAGAGTGTGCACGGTTACAAACACGCAAGATATCAGAGTGTTGGCTTAATAGAGATGTATATCATGTATATATACACATCTCTCTCTGTCTCTCTCTCTCTCTATATATATATATATATATATACACAAATAATAATAAACGCAGATATGAACGTACATGAACAATTATAAATTATGGAAACAAACATACAAATTCCGGTACAATGTTGAGCTCTTGTTCTACGCACGGTGCCTTTATAGAGTTCGAAGGAATTTTATTTCAATTAAAGGCACACAAACCCGCCTACTGACTACACAGCATTCCACAGCTCAGTGGAGCACCAACACAAGCCAGTTGCGTTCAAACTATAGTCGGGCGGCAATAATTGTCCCTGAAATTAAAATAAAGGTTCACTTACGGTGCACCAGCAGCACACGAGTGTACCAGCAGCACACGAGTGTACCAGCAGCACACAGTGTACCAGCAGCACACAGTGTACCGTGTACAGCAGTGGGCCGGAGATGCTCAGGTGGCGTTCACTAAACTTTGCGCGGCGGGATCCCAGCTGTCGAGCCGCTAAGTCGGGATTTGGGGATGGTGGAGAACTGGTGCTTGTGTGGTGCTCTTGTGGTGCTCTTGTGGTGCTCGTGGGTCTTAGTTTGCGTTGTATTTGTGTTTGATGTTTATGTGCTTAACTACTGCGTTCCTGTTTTGTGCAAATTTAAGTAGAAAAATTCATTTCTCCATACGTATCACCAGAATGAAAGATTTTTTAACCTAAACACACACGCCTGGCCTTCCCCCTGCGGGTGCGAGGTGTTTTCGTATTTCGCCCGACCTGAACACCGCGTATTATATTTAATTTTACTGACCAATAGCGGGTTCAGGCTGTCTGTGTGTTGGCTCTGCCAGCGGTGGGTGCCCGTTCTATCTTTTCGTAGAGGTACATACAGTCGCTGTAATTCTGTAATGATTTGTCATGGTAACCGCTCTACAGTCGTCTCCCGCATGGAACGCTAGATCGGCTCCAACAAGCAACCGCTTTACAGTCACCTTGCATGAAGCAGCATCGACTAGAGCAACCAACGAATACCATGGAAGTTATATATGTATCATATATATATATATATATATATATATATCATAAGAAACAAATATAGCTCGTTATAAGAAGCATATGCGTGGATTGAACGATTGCTCGCTGGAACCGATCTAGCGCTCCGTGCGGGGGACGGAATCCCCAAGGTCCGAAAGACCTTGGAATCCCCCGTGGAAATTAGGCCCCAGCAACCGCCTGCCACGCCGCCACCTTTGCATCAGTCGCCTGCCA